>CAOJCR013693850.1:0-13199 GCA_948330485.1 Euphorbia neoarborescens | reverse complement strand
AAACCCTAGCCAATTCTTATGCCATCTTACCTATTTAAACATCAAACCCTAGCTCTTGCCTCCTTCCTTGTATTTTCTTTTTTTTTTTTTGAAACACACATACAAAGGTTGAGAGGTTATGAGATTTCTTGAGTATATTCGAGCCCTTGATCTCTTCTTGCTCCATCTCGATTCTCTTTGCTTGTCATTGGAATCCGTTTTGTCCTTCTTCCAAATTAATGTACTATTCTCCCTCTTTTCCAATCATTAATTCGGCCAAGAATAGACCAAGAAAAGGTTTTCAATATTTCTTTTTGACTGTTGTGGTAGTGTAGTTTTCGGTCGTGTGAGTGCTTTCTCCAAACGATTCTCTTAGAGTTTTCTTCTCTCATTTTTTTTCGGACCCTTTACTCTAGTGTGTGTTCTTTGCTATTCGAGGTAACTACCTTACCTATCCTCTTATACTTCAGATTGAATGAATGGTACATGTGCTTGAGATTTGTTTTCGGTTTAGTTAAATGTTTTCTTCTTTTGTTCTTCATGTTTTTCGGCTTAATATTGCTGTTTAGAATGGACTTTAAGCTGGTTAGATATGTTTTTTCATTCCTGGGTTATATCACAATATGTTGGTTGATGATTTTGGGTTAATGTTGAAATTTAGGGTTTTGGATGTTGAGTTTTCGGGCATTTTCCAGATTGCGTACCTTTTAGTTTTTGATCGATTTCTCCTTCTGTGAAACTTGGATTGGGATAATTCCAATTCGTGTTGATTTATAACACGTAAGGCTACAACGTTCCAGAAGAAGTTTTTCCTAATAATGTATTTTGCATGCTCGAATTTTCTAAGTAAAAGAGTCAAAATTTTCTAGTTCTGGAAAATTCCAGACTGTATAACTTTCAATATTAAATTGATATCTCTTTCTGTGTAACTCGTAAATTAATGATTCGATGTCCTGTGAACTCACAAGACATAGGGATAACACTTTGTAGTTTTGAGTTTTGTTAAAATCAGTGATTTACCCATCCGAAACTGCTGTCGAAATTGAGCTTCAGTTTCTATTTTCTAGAAATCATCAGACTTGACACCTTTCCGAAATTTTGAATTTTCTCTCATTTTATAACTTGGAATCGAGTGATTCCAACTCATGACGATTTCTAAGACATAGGGCCATAACTTCTCTTTATAAAGTGTTGCCAAATTTCCTGTTTATCATGCTCAAAATTTTAGTCGAAGTTGGACCAGAATGCTGTTTTCTGTATTGATTGTTTACTGACCTAGTTTTACTTAAAAATGCATCACTTTTTGTACAAAGGTCCGAATCACGAAGTTCCTATTTCCTAATAAAACTTACATGAAAAATCTGGTCTCGGGGATTTTTATTTAATTTTTGGGTCAGTAGAAGTATTTTTAAAATGTGTTTTAAAATCTACCAGTGAACTGTCCAGTTTTTTGAGTACAAACGGATGGCTTTAAGTTGTTGTTATTGTATGTATTGTGAGAAATTTTTTATGGATTTCGATTTATATATCATATATGATGATTTACATGTATTTGGTTGATTACTGGCTTTCTTGATATTAAATGTTTTGAAACTATTGTGATGAATTTGAGCATTTGATGGATATTGGTTTGAGAATTTATTTGAGTGTAAGTCTATAGTGGCACCTATAGATTAATTGATATTGAATTAAGTTTGAAATTGGTTTTGGCTCTTTATTTGTCATGTTGTTTTTGGATATTGTCTTGTTGGACAATTGGACAACCTTTGATAATTGATTGAGAGGTTCACATAGATGAGGTTTACTTAAGTGGATTATTTTGTTGACATTCACTTAGATGAGTTTTGCCTAGGTGGATTGTCAATGTATATGTGAGCTTTGATAATCCATTTAGATGAGGTATTTCCTATTAAGATGCTACTTGGATAAGGAATTTCCCTTATAGGTCCTACTTGGATGAGGTGTTTCCCTTGTAGGAAAGCTTTTGCGTTCGGCCATTCGTAGACAATGCATTTGATATTAACATTGTTGTTGATTTTTTTCGATTGAGGGATGATTTCCCGGGCGTCTGTTCCAATGCAATGTCACGGTATTGAGCCGTGTTTGTTTTGAAAACTTCTCTTGATTTACATATCCTTTTATTTATTTAATTCAGTTGTGAAGTTTTAGTAGGGTTACTTGATTCTCAAGCTATTGACTTTTAAGAACAATAATTTACCAAAGCTATGTTTCGTGAATTTTTCTTTAATGTAATTCTAAGATTTTCGAAGCTTATACACTTTTATGCATTTTATAATATTTGATTTAAATTAGTTTTTGCCATGTATGATTTGTTTAAATTTAAGTGTTTGAGTATGGGCATTGTATTTGCTCGTTACTTAGTGGCGATTATTTTTCAGATGATACAGGTGAAGCATGATTGCTCAGTTGGGGCTTGCCTTTGGGAATTGAGCGAAGAGTTGTTTAGGAGTTTTTGTTTAAATTGATCTTTAGTTTTTGGCAGGGAAATTTTCAACAGTTGTAAGAATAATTTTTGATATTGTTGAGTTTGGTTTATTCTACTCTTTATAAATTTAAACTTTTTAGTTTTTCCGCATTTTAAATTTTTTATGATTCCAAATTTGCGCATTATTTCTGCCTTTGCACGCCTATAGAAGTTGGGATTGTCTCACACAGGACACATTAAGATTTTGAAAGAAACCATATTCCTTAATAGCTTAATTAAATCTTTGATTCCAAGAACGGGATGCTTGTTTCAATCAATAAATGGATTTATCAAGCTTGCACACCTGGTTAGGGTACTCTGGATCGATAAAACCCTCAGGTTGTGTAATATACACATCCTAGAGTAGCTTTCCATTCAGAGAATCAGTTTTAACATCCATTTACCATATCTTATAGTCACAATATGCTGCTATGGGCAGGTGTATCCTAATGGACTTGAGCATCGCCACTGGTGAAAAGGTTTCATCATAGTCAATTTCTTGAACTTGTATGAACCCCTTTGCCACCAGTCATCCATTGAAGTTATTGTCATCCTTCTAGGTTCCTGTGTTACTAGGCCCCACTCTACCTATAGTGGAGTTAGCTCAGTTCCCTGAGTCCACTTCTCGAGGTTGTGGATTTTTAACTTTATCAAGCTGAATCATACTCCCACCTTCTTTCTTAGAGAGGAACTCCTCTTCTAAGAAATGACCCTTCGAGGCAATGAATACTCTATTCTTGGATGGGTCGTAGAAGTAGTAACCCTTATATTCCTTAGGGTAACCCATAAATAGGCATTTGACCGATTTGGACTCTAACTTATCACTTGTCAATTTCTTGACATGCACAAAATAGCCCTAAATCCGCAAGAACGAAACAATGGGCTTTTAGCCCCACCACATCTGATATGGTGTGTATTCTCAACTGCCTTACTCGGTATATAGTTCAGTGTGAAAGTTGCGTCTCTAAAGTCTATCCTCAAAAGGATATAGGGAGCGTCACTTGACTCATTATTGAGTAGACCATATCCCACAGGGTCCTATTCCTCCTTCTAACATACCATTTCAATGGAGTGTACTAAGAGGATTGAGATGAGACTGAATGCCAAGCTCTCTCAAAATTGAGTAAAACCCTTATCTCATATCATCACCTCCTTGATCAAATCAAAGAGTTTTGATAGTCTTACCAAGTTGGTTTTCTACTTCATTTCTAAAATCCTTGAAGCGATCAAGGATCATTGATTTGAGCTTTATTAGGTAGATATTACACATCTACTAAAGTCATCGGTGAAAGTAATGAAGTACCAATAAGCATATCTAGCACTTGTTCTTATGGGCCCACATACGTCTGAATGTACTAGGTTTGATAGCCCACTAACTCTCTCAGCGGTTTTGCTGAAGGGCACCTTGGTCATTTTACATCTTAAACAAGATTCACATATACCAATTGACCCAAGGTCAAATGTACCTACCACTCCACTTGCGTGGAGTCTAGTTATGTGTATCTCATTATATGGCCTAAGCGACAGTGCCAGATTCATGTAGGATTGACCTTACTATCCTTAATCCTTCTAGTATTAATGTTATGCGATTATCTTGTTTCAAATTAAGGACATATAAGCCATTACAAATAAATGTTGTCTCATGAATAATATCGACACATTTAGTATTTACAATACCATGTCCAATATTAAATTTAAAACAATCTATGTTCAACTTAGAAATTGAAATAATATTCCCACTAATGGTAGGTACATCAAACAATCTTAAAGTCTCAAAACAAGTATACTAGGCATCTCCAAATGGCTTCCATCCAAACTTGAGAGGTTGGAGTTTTTTCCTATTCTCGACTCAAAGATCCACTTTGCCATATCGTAATAATCTCAATAACATATATACTAGAACCACCCACTTGGGTCTTCTTTTGCTCCCACTAAAGAAAGGCATTTTTCCAATTTCCTTTTGTCTCCAAAACTATAACTCAAGTTCATAGGATAAACATAGGACTTAGCACCAACTGTTTTAGCCTTAATCTCACCCTTTCGAGTTTAGCTTTAGCTTAGGAATTGGCCTTTCCCATGCCTTTAGGGTTGTACCCTTACTTACCAGCATCTCTTCCTTGATCTTTGTGATCGACTATACCACCAGCTTTAATGCACTGATATTGTCTTATCCAGACATTACGTATGATAATTGACAATTAAATGATCAAAAGATTTAGGAAATGACCCTAAAAGATGTTCACAATGAGTTCCTGCAGGACTGATGTGCAAAGATAGGCCAGTATTTCCACATATCCATTCATCTTGAGCACGTGAGTACTCAAAGATGTCCCAACAATCATCCTACATAAACACAACATCTTCACTATTAGGTACTGATCTTGCCTTACTCGATCTTAATACAACCTTTTCAAGTTGTTAAAAGATCGTAGGCTCATCCCTCCTTGAACTATCTTGTATTTCGGGGCAATGGTTCCTAATACAAGACATGTGACATCACAGTCATCACACATACATCGATCATTAAGTCCTTGATGTAAATCAATAACGTCTTTCATCAAATATGCGTTCAGCTGATAATATCATTTCTAGAACATATTTCATCATTTCTAGTCTTAGAACTTTTCAAATTCTTAGACCAATCCATGAAATTAGTCTTATAAGTTTTTCCTTCATACTATGCAGATCGGAGTAAAAAATCATTATTATATGTTGATATTGCCACCATTAATATGCAAAAAACCTTTAACTATTCTTTCAAATAAACTACTAAGAAAAGAAAGTCAACAAAGGTTAAATAAAGGGCTTAAAAGCCAAATCATTAATTAATCCAATTTTAATGTTGTTGGTGATTTAATTTGGCTAACTTGACCAAGACCCTTAACAAATCTATGATGGCCCAAGCTGAGCTTGTTATGTAAAACCATAACATTTTGTTAGGTAGGGTTTACAACCCAATCTATCCACTATGGACTCTTGGTTTGAAAGGTTCATTCTGTGCTCACTAGCAACCCGCAGGGTCAGAATCCACAACTCACTCTATTGCCATATCAAAACAATGAATATATTTATCTTGACCAATCATGATGTGGTTGGCTAAATCTCTCCCTACAAAATAATTCCCTTTAAGACAATATTCATTAATTGATATCCAATCACCTTACGTAAATCAATCTCAATTCAAGTAGTTCGCTAAGCTCTTTCTACTGAATTGTCTGACACAGGTTGAGGCTGTGAATTTTGAAAGCACTTTTGAGCAACCCCGTATTGAATTTTGGATTCATTTTAATCAAAATGTTAACTGCTTAGCATACATAATTGCAGATTTTGAAACAAGCTTTTGAATACTATTCCAACATTCGAACATGCAAAATGCATGGTGATCTATAGGCCCCATATTACAAAACTAATGAAAACTAATAACTAACGATTACAATTCTTCATTATCTTTGGCTTGAATTTTATCTGGGCTCGCCATCTGTTTCCGCTCCTTGGGCTTGCTCCATGGGCTCCCATCATTTTGTTGATGAATTAATTCGAATTGCTAATCTATATCTAAACTAACTAATTAAAATTAAATTGCATCAACATAATACCACGTAGTGTATATTTACCAAAATAAATAAAATACAACCAACCTGTTAAAGGCCCATAGACATCTAAAATCACCCAAATACAAAAAACGTACCTGTTGTGCATTTTCATATATATCGTGATGCACGTCAATGGAAAATGAATCCAAACATTCCAATTTAAAATTATGACTAGCCGTTAAAGTGACGATCGCCAATTTTAACCATTATAGAATTATCCAATTTAAACACCCATTGAATCACATCAAATACTCCTACTCAAATTCGAAAATCCATAATCCTAAAACTATAGACGTCCAATCATAACCCGTGCCATGGGCTATTGGACAAACCATCGAGCCATATTCAATTAAATATCAACTATATAAAATTCAATATGCTTGCCACACATAAAATCATTTTATACACATTTAAAATTAACTACATTAATTATTATGTGTAACGGACCGATCTGATCAAATTAATCCGCAAAACTCAAAATTGGATTGGACTGAAATGTTCAAAGTCACCTAGAACTGGAGGCCCCGCTGCTCGTCACCTGCCATGTGGTGGCTACCTCACCAGTAGGCCTGTGGCTTTTGGCTTGCTACCCGCAAATGCTGGCCAGCTGCCCGCTGCCGTCAAGCCGCTGCCCAGTAACTGGCCCACTACTGTGGGCAGTAACATTGCCAACTGTTGGCCAGCTACAGTGTTGCCATCACCGTGGCCCAGCTGCTGACCATTATTTGGTTTCGAAAAACCACAGCTTGTAATCAATCATCCTAAAAAATAACATACTACGCTAAACCAAATAATGGTCTAATCTAATATACCATGCATAAAAATTGAAATCTAATTGGGGAAAACATCAAAAACCCTAATCCTATGTGAAAACCTAGATCTAAAAATCAATTCTACCAGATCTACAAATTAAATTTTTAGATCCATAATTATCAATTCTTGATCTACAAAAATTAATTCTAGATCTCTAAAATTTGTTTTAGATTCATTCCAAAATACCATAGATTTAATTAAATGTCTCAGATTCAATCACAACTGTAGCTCCAATACCACCGTAGGGGATCAAATTTAGGCCTGAAAATTCAACAGGTGCAGTAGAAGGGTTTTAAAATTTCCAGATTCAATCTTGTAGGAACCGATTTGGCGAATCTAGGGATTTAATTATCTACGTATCCTATTGGAACTAATAAGGATTTGCGGAAGAAATAAAATAGGAATATGCGAAGCTTACCGTTTATCTCTTTCGAGATACCGCAAAAACCTGGTAATCCAACCAAAGAGTAATGCATGAACTCCTCTCGGATACTGATCCATGCTAGTGGGGTCGAGGTTTAATCTATGATCACGAAAACTCTCGAAATAGATGAAACGAAGAACACTCTTCTTCCTCTCTTTAGGGTTAACGCAAATTACACTCCATCCACCCTAATTTCATTCATCCTTTTCCTTTTATAATTGGACTATAGAAACCCTAATGGGCTGCCCATTAAAATGCAAACCACTAGATTTCCTTCAAGCCCAATTAATTTTGATCGGCCCAATTAAATTCCACCGGCTCAAAATAATTTCATAAATGGTTAACTAAATCCATTCATATATTTTAATTTTCAATTTCACCAAACGATAAATTGATCAATTAATTTAACTATGAATTAATTTAATTAAATATGTCAATTTGCATAATTAGATTTTAATCAAAATCTAATTAATTGTGATTGCACATATACACTAATTAAACTCCATTCATAATAAATTAATTTACTTAAAATTCTATGCAATTTATTTAATTAAATTATTCACCTTGTGTAATTAAATTAATTCATAATTAATTAATTGCAAGATGTGCATTTACTAATTAAATATTTCGAATTTAATTGATTAATTAAATCAAATATGATTTCTTCAATCCATATTTATTTAATTAAAATTATCCAAACTCATAGACCAACTAATATGAGACCAGAAGTTCGATGTGTAAGATCCTATAGGACTTTCTTTATGTTGGCAGTAGTATCAAGTCCTGCAGACTATTTAGTGGTTTCTAGAAAATTCACAATAGCCCCTAATTAAGACAGCTAGCAGCATCCCTATTAGAGATTAAATTGTCCCGATAGTTGTACTTGTATTATCCATTACCAGTTGATTTTTTTAGATAAATATATAGTAAGGGGCATGGTTCCATCATCCCACACTGCTATATCTTCCTTCATCTAGAATAGATTGCTGATACAAATGAAAGCCCAACTCATTTATGCGTGGCTGTACACTCACAATCCTGCTCCATCAAGTGGCCGGTGATATCATCTCAATGGGTGCTGAGTTGTCATTCCATTGACACAATCATATCACATACATGTTCACTGGATCTCCTAATAAAACCCATATTTGCATCTTGTTACAGATACGTTAGGTGTATGTCAAAGTGAATGAGATCCTATACAGTGATATAATGCTCTCAGGTCTAAGGATAAAACAAGTCAAACCCAAGAAATACAGTAACGACAACTTCACCATGTAGTATTTCCTGTATGGATCTATCCAGTACCATGTGGGGCCCACATATACCTGCATCCTTGATTGCCTTACAATCAACGATGCACAGGTTTGTAGTTCTATTAATTCCTCTGACCCTGAACGAACTTGGGATCTAAATATTTATGATTACAATCATTGGATTCTCTATTTGTTATTATAGCACAAGATATAAAATTAAGAGATTGATGCCTTTATTCCATAACACTTAATGTATATAGTACAAATAATATCACAACCATACAATATACAACAGAATCAATGCCTACAAACTAGGGCACACCAATAGATCCTTCCCAGATGACGTAAGTTTCATATGATCCCGAATACCATTGAGCCCATCTCTAAATTCTTCTTGTTGGTCATCCGAGAGTTAGAATGCAATGCATCAAAGATGATTGAGATTGTGTTTGGAGTTTCGCCTTTCAAAATAGAGTCAAGCATAAACAAATCCTTGACTTGCACCTTGGTGGATTCCAATCATCCAAACAAAGCCATTGAAAGATACTTCTGTAGATATAGAACACACTCATCACAAATAGATTTTCTAGTCAAGTTTTTAGGATCAAACCTTGTAACTCAGGTTAATTACTCCCATGTTGGTTCGGCCTTGGAGTTGGATAGTCGGCCAACTACATCAGTGATTTTAAAGCCAAAGAAGTCATCCATCAAATCATAGTTAATCACAAACTCATCTCCTTTACTACAGAAAAGAAGTGTCGTTTGGTTTTCATCCTTCCACTCTAGAGTGGTGAAGAATTCTAAACACATTCCTTAGTCAATCAGATATAGCATATCCATATACCGGTTTCATGATAAAATGTTGATTAGCTCTATGAATCTATCATAAATACGAGTTGCTCCCATGAAAGGTTTGTGGATGTTGAAAGCAGCATAAAACTCCACATTCTTTAACTTTTTAAACCTTTATCTTTCCTCCTTCGAGATGATAGGAAACTTAGAGTTATATCTAGAAGAGATGTCCGGCCTAGTAGAATCTATAGAAGGACTTCGACCTGCTAATTTCTTATTCCTTATGGTTGCACAAAGAAATTGGATGGTTTATGATGAAATGAATAAAGATGAACTTTTATTAAGAATTTTTTCAGGGATGAAGGAGTATAGAGTAATACAAAGGTATTTATAGAGGTTTGGGGCATCAAATAACTGGTTAGGGGCTGGTTTTTAAAAATCTAAATGTTGGAATTTAAGAAAGTGACGTTCAAAAATTTAAAAATTATAGCTGTTGGGTGCAAAATCTGAACAGGTCATGATCATGGGGGTCTATGTCATGATCGCGACTTCCTACTACCCACCAAAATTTTGGTTTCTTTTGTTTGTCTTCCTTTTGCAATTTTGACTTCCATTCTTTATGGTATCATATTCATAGTAACCTTTATCTAAAAAATACTTCAAAACAAACTTGTTAAACATCAAATGAGTAAGCATTAAATGCTTGACTTGAGGAAAATTTAATAAAGATCGAAAAGAACAAATAAGTGATAAAGACTTGGCATTCATTTATTTACATAATCCTTTTTTAATATGTACATTAAGGATTATCATGCCAAACATACAAATATATAAATATATAACACACTCTTGTTATAAAATATTAAAATATCATCACTTATAGCCTTAACATACTTAGCTATAACAACCAACCATAACTCTTTGAGTTCACTTGGGATTCCTATCTGTGTTACTTGGTAAGGTACCTGGTTCACGGACGGACATTGATTTGGCAAGTTGGCCAATTTGAACTTTATGGTTATGAATTGAAGATGACTGATTTTTGACTAGGTGATCGAGCATGCCTTCCATGTATTTAATCTTTTCATCTTGTTGATCGAAGTTAGTGTTAGTTGTATCCAAGAACTTGTCAATTTCCTATGTAAGCATGGAAAAGTTATCCTTTGGCTGCTATGATGGTTAGGTTTTGTTATTCTTGCCATCCCTTCTACATGAGAAATTTGGATGATTACGGTACCCCCAAATTGTAAGTCTTGTAATACAGGTAATTTTGTGCATTTCCTTGAACATAATGCACTTGACCAGTTGCATCCACTTGTGTTGCCTCACTATGATTGTCGTTTGCTCCACATGCCTAGCCCATACATCCCAATTTCATTTTGTCGATTTTATGTGCCAATGTTGTGAATTGTTCTTGTATTACTGTTAATGGATCTATCAGATGAATTCCCATGACAGAAGACGGTTGACTGCTACCACTTTCCCTCTCCGGCGGCCACATGCTGTTGTCTGTTGCAATCTTCTCTAGTAACTCGTATGCTGCATCGGTTGTATTCCTCATGAGCAAACCTCCAGCCATTACATTGATGGTTCCGTATATGATTTCATCAACACCATTACAGATGCTTTGAATGAGAATATTCTTATTCATCCTATGATGTGGACATTGCCTAATATAACCTTTGAAATGTTCCAATGCCTCATACAAAGATTCATGGTCCTGTTGAGTAAAGATGTAATGTCCTTGATCAACCGGGCTATCTTTATAAGAGGAAAGTATTTTGAGAGAAATGCTTGGAAAAGTTGATCCCATGTAGTGATGAAATTCTGTGGTAGTGATTGCATCCATACTTTTGCCTTATATTTGAGAGGGAATGGGAATAAACAGAGGTGAATTGCTTCAGTAGATAGCCCATTTATTTTAAACGTATAACAGACTTCAAGGAAACATGAAATATGAGTGTTAGGATCCTCATTTGATAGTCTATAGAATGCCAAATTATTCTGCAACATGTTCAAAAAAGCAGGCTTGATCTCAACATTCTTAGCATTCACAGGTGGACGTAGCACCTCATCTTGTGCTCCATGCAAACTCAAAACAACATAGTCCATAAGGCATTGTTATGGACATTCCTCATCTATGTTATGACTTGATTTCTCCTTCTTCGTAGAGGATGATCAATTTTAGGAATTAAGGGTTCAAGAGGTTGTCCCAAACTTCTTATCCTTGGCATAAAATTTTAACAATCTCCTTTAAAACAAAAGAATGTGTAAGTAATGATATAAATAATGTAAACTAAACAACATATACTACTTAATATATCCATAAATCAGAAATTAAACACTTTCCCCACTGGACACCTTTTCTCCCCTGCAACGGTGCCAAAAACTTGGTTGTGAAGAATCCCTATACATGTATTGATCAAGTTAAAGATGCAAATACCCATATGATAGTCGGTCTTATCTAAACTAGATTCACACATTACCGCAAGTATACGGGTCGCACAAGTAGTATAAAATGGATTTTTAAGTCCAAGTATTGATCCCACGAGGAAAAAGTCATAGTGGTCTATATGTTTATACATTCTGTTTACGATATAAAATATAAGATTGGTTGGTTTATGAATCCTACATATATTCATACGTACACAAGATTTATTTGTAGTATACCTACTAAGGATTATTTCATTATTTAAAATATTCTATCAACTATTCTCATAAATCAATTAACCCTACTTGTGATTCACATGGTTGGTAAAATATCATTCTTTGATTATTACAATGATTAATATTAGATTAAAGTATGATTAACCTAACCCAATTCAAGAAAGAGTTAAATCAACATATTACATCTTTTGATTATTACAACAAAAAGTACGATGAGTCATTTTCATGAATATAAACTTTCATGCATAATAATAATAGTATCCTCACAAATAACATCAAAACTTGTTCTAACCCCATATGCACTTGGTGTTGATTAACTCCATATGCATATGTAGCATTTAAACTAGGAATCAAAAAAAGAATCAACAAGTAAAATCAAAACAATTCCATATTATTCAATGAACAACACGTTTAAAGAACAGAAAACATAATGAACTATTTTTACAATAAAACTTAATAATATGAATCCATATAATGGTTGTCAATCGTTATAAAGATTGTGTTCGCCTTAATATAGATTACTAACAAGTGCACTAGTTCGTTGTGTAGTATAATGGCAAGCCAAGTATCGTTTTCCAGGGAGTAAGGTATTTTTCTGAGGTTTTCTGCATAATCTGCAAGCTTAAATCAGTTTAGTAAAAGGTTGCTGAGTTAACTAATAGGCAAGGATAAAGTGTAAATAAGGAAACATGCTTAGAAGGATAAAGAGAGATAATTATAATGATAAAATCAGGCTTTCACTAACACAACCTTAATAGATCTGGGTTTCTTTTCCAAGCAAAAGATTGCAGAGACAATGAAATTTGCAGCTTAAGGTCTGTTACCCTCTAGTAACTAGGCTTATTGTTAGACCTCACCTAGTACTTTGAGATTTTACTCAGATTGATGTTACGCCTCACCAAGTCTTCACTTAAGCATTAAGAATAGCAAGCATTTTACCGAAATAAAAACCCCTTGGTACACTCTCTAAATAACTTGGTCCGTCTCAATAAAGAATGTGTGAGTAAAAGATGCTTTCAGATTATCAAATCTCCGTTAAGTCTCATTAAGAATACTAAATATACAAGAGGGGCCCTTCTCTCATATAAGACTTATGTTTTTCTCTACACAACTTGCCTTTTCATTCTTTCGCAACCTCGCTTGAAAACCATATCCGGAACTGGAAGTTGTGTTAGATCAGCCTTTAGAAA
>CAOJCR013693781.1:0-10666 GCA_948330485.1 Euphorbia neoarborescens | reverse complement strand
GTTGTCCTGGTGGGTTGGCTTCGTGAGATGGAGAAGTTATTCGATGTCACTGGATGCCCTAATGCCGAGAAGGTGACCATTGGTGCTTATTACCTGAAGGGTGAGGTGGACAACTGGTGGAGTATGGTTAAAGATGAGTGCATTGCTACTGTTTGATTTGGATGGACACAGTTTTCTGCTAAGATCAAAATGTACTTTTACCCAAATGAATTGAGGTGGCAAAAGCGAGAGGAGTTTCTCCGATTGAATCATGGCTCCTTGTCTGTGCAGCAGTATACAGACAAATTCACTGAATTGTCCAGATTTACTGCTACCGTGATCCCTAATGAAGCTGAAAAGGTACAGTTCTACTTAAAGAGAATGGATCCCCGGATTAGGCCCAACATCCTCTGCTCGGGAGCTACTACATTTCAGAAAGCATACGAGGTGGACTTTAGTGTGTGTGCATCCGTCCAGGAGGAAGAAGTAGCCAAGCATGCTCTTTATGCTAAGAGGCCTCAACCATCGACCTATTATCGTCCGGCCCTGAAGAAGCTGAGATTGGTACCTGTGAAAAGGCTGGTAATTTCCATCATGCCGGCCCGAGGAAATGTTTCAAATGGCAAAAGGATTAGCACCAGGGGAAGATTTATGATGGGTCCTCTTTCAGGTGTTTTCATTATAATGAGGAAGGACATCGTGCGTCTTCTTGTCCCAAGAATCATGTTGCTGTCAAGGACAAACCTATTGCTGGTGGTGCCATCCCATTCCGCAACCGAGTTTACAACATGGTTGAGACTGAAGAGGAGGAAGACGTGAATGCAGATGTCATAAATGGTATGATTCTTATTAATTATGTTCCTGCATTCGTGTTGTTTGATGCTGGTGCATCTCTATCATATGTATCTTCGACCTTCGTTCAGAAGGAAAATATAACTTCTGCTATCCCAATGGAGAGAATATTTCTTATTGCTGTGCTTTTCGTGATATCCCTATCATTATCGAAGGGGTTGAGTTGACTACGACGCTGAAGGAACTCCCTTTGGAGGAATTTGATGTAATTTTTTGCATGGATTGGTTGAAGAAGCATCATTCTGTTTTCTACTGTAGGGATGAGAAGGTAGTACTAAAGAACGACAAAGGGAAACAAATTTCTTACTCTCGCACCACGTTAAGACCTGGTGTGAAGATTATGTCTGCATTGAAAATGAGAAAGATGCAATGGAAGGGAGAATTGTTATTCTTGTGAAGAATTAGGGATACTTCTGAAGAAATGAAACTTGAGGATATCCCTATCGTTCGTGACTACTCAGATGTATTCCCTGAGGAATTATGGGGAATCCCTCCCGAGAGAGATATGGAATTTTCCATCAATTTGATTTCGGGAACATCCCCCATCTCTAAGGCTCCTTATCGAATGGCACCCTCTGAGATGCAAGAATTAAAGACGCAGTTACAAGAGCTGATTGATAAGGGTTTCATCAGACCCATTATTTCTCCATGGGGTGCTCCGGTCCTCTTTGCCGAGAAGAAGGATGGATGTATGCGGTTATACATAGACTACCATAAGTTGAATAAGGTTACTATCAAGAACAAGTGTCCTCTTCCGAGAATTGAAGACCTTTTTGATCAACTGAAGGGTGCAGGTGTATTCTCTAAACTTGATCTCAGATTCGGATATCATCAAATTCTGATGAAGAAGGATGATGTTCCAAAAATGGCATTCAGAACCAAATACGAGCACTACGAGTTTGATGTTATGCCTTTCGGTCTTACTAATGCACCGGCAGTGTTCATAGATCAGATGAACCAGACATTTCATGAGTTGTTGGATGTCTTTGTAGTAGTCTTTATCAACGACATCCTTGTGTACTCAAAGGATGAAAGGGAGCATGCTATGTATCTTAAACTGGTACTAGATATTCTGATATTCTGAGAAGACAGAAGTGGTTCGCTAAGTTTTTGAAGTGTGAATTCTGGCATAAGGAGGTTGCTTTCCTAGGCCATGTTATCAACAAGGAAGGTGTGAAGGTGGACCTAACTAAAATCAAAGAAATTCTTGATTGGGAAAGTCCCACAAATGTGACGGAAGTGCGGGGCTTTCTCGGCCTGGCTGGCTATCATAGGAGATTTGTGCATAACTTCTCCATCATTGGTCAACACTTGAATAGATTAATGAAGAAGGAATGCAAATTCAGATGGACCGAGAATTGTGAACATGCCTTCCAAATGTTAAAGGAAAAGCTTACTACTACCCCAGTTCTAGCTCTTCCTACAGAGGGAGTAGAATATGAAGTGTACAGTGATGCTTCTAAGAATGGCTTGGGCTGTGTATTGATGCAACATGGTAGAGTGATTGCCTATGCTTCGCGACAGTTGAAGACTCATGAGCAGAATTACCCGACACATGACTTAGAGCTAGCTGCTGTGGTTTTCGCTTTAAAGATCTAGCGACATTACTTGTATGGAGTCTCGTGCAATATCTATACGGATCACAAGATCTTGAAGTATATCTTTACTCAAAAGGAGCTGAACAAGCGACAATGGCGTTGGCTTGAACTCATCAAAGACTATGACTTGACCTTAGAGTACAAGGAAGGGAAGGCCAATCGGGTTGCTGATGCATTGAGCCATAAGAGTAGTCATTTTTTGAACTTCAAAAGGATTCTTCCTGATGATCTTTGTGAAGAGTTCCAAAGGTTGGAGATCGAAGTGATGCCTAGAGGTGGCGTTGTGACTTACTTGAATGATATGAGTGTAGAACTTGCCCTTTATGCTGAGTTGAGGAAACAGAAGGATGACTCTATCCTTCAGAAGATTCGAGCTGCTAAGGATCAGGGTCGTGCAGAGAACTTTGAGATTCTAGAGAATGGTAGTATGAAATTTGAAGGGCACTGGTGTGTGCCTAATGACCCGGAGTTGAAGAAACAAATTTTGATGGAAGCTCAAAACACACCTTATTCAGTACATCCTGGAGGATCAAAACTATACAAGGACCTCAAGAATCTCTTCTGGTGGCCTAGAATGAAGAAGGAAGTGGCTGAGTTTGTGGCTAAATTTTTAGCATGTCAGAAAGTGAAGATTGAACACCAGAGGCTTGGTGGTTTGCTACAGACTCTTCGATTCCTATATGGAAATTCAACTCTATTTCTGAGAGCTACTGGTGGGCTGGATACAGTTTGGGTTATTGTCAATAGACTGACCATGGTTGCCAGGATTATTCCTATGAAGACGACTTGGTCAATGGAGCAACTGGCAGAAGCTTATGCTAATGAGATCATTCGGCTGCATGGTATGCCTAAGGAAATAGTCTCGGACCGTGACCCGCGGTTCTTGTCACATTTTTGGACCGCCCTACAGGAAGCTTTTGGTACAAAGTTGAAGCTAAGTACTACTTTCCATGCTGCTACTGATGGGCAAACTGAGAGAGAACTATTCAGACCTTGGAGGATATGTTGCGTGCTTGTGCTCTATAATTTCAGAAGTCAAGGGTAAAATCCTTGAGTTTGATTGAGTTCTCCTACAACAACAGTTACCATGCTAGTATCCATATGGCTCCTTATAAAGTGTTGTATAGAAGGAAGTGCCGTAGTCCGACGTGCTGGAGTGATATCAGTGATGCACTAGTTTTGGGTCCTGATCAAATTCAAGATACCGTCAAGAAGGTGAAGGTGATCCAAGCAAAGATAAAGGCTGCCCAGGATCGACAAAAGTCCTATGCTGACCTTAGGAAGAGACCAATCGCATTCGAAGTAGGTGACAAGGTGTTATTGAAAGTGTCACCTATGAACGGTGTGATGCATTTTGGGAAGAAAGGCAAGCTGAGTCCGAAGTATATCGGTCCTTATGAGGTGCTTGAGAGAGTTGGCGAGGTTGCTTACCGCCTAGCTCTACCACCTGAGTTATCTAAGGCGGACAACGTATTCCATATTTCTCAACTGTGACGTTATCTCAGTGATCCATCTCACGTCATCACCATTGAGCCAGCCGAGCTTGAGCACAATTTAACCTTTGAAGAGAAACCTGTTAAGATTCTTGATCGCCAAGTGCGTACCCTTCGAAGGAAGGAGATCCCACTAGTGAAAGTGTTATGGCGCAGGCAAAGATATGAAGAAGCCACATAGGAGACCGAGGAGTCCATGCGTGCAAAATACCTTGAGTTATTTGTAAATCAGTGAACATTGTTATGTAATGCTTCTCTTGTTCATGTTTTTTCCTTGTTTTCTTTGTTCTTTTGTCCTCAAGTTTCGAGGACGAAACTTTTTCTAAGTGGGGAGGTTTGTAACGCCCCATTTTTTCTCTATGGCACTATTTCATAATATTATCCCCTTTTCTGTTATTATTTAATTAAGGTGTGATTACTGTGTGATTTATTATTACTATCTCGATCTTATTCTGGTCTACATATATATGTGTGTGTATTAATGTTATTCTAAACTAAACTTTATCTTATTTACAATTACACTTAAATAAATGTGTGTGAGACATAAACATGTGACATGTGTGATTAAATATTATGTGGTGTAAAATAAGATAGGAAGGAAGTGTATTTGGATACTAAAATAGGAAAATTATATTTGAAACATTAGCACTTATCATATGGTTAGTTTCCTAACTCAAATTTATCACTTTAAGTAATCCCTTAATTTTCGAAATTTTTGGCATCCAAATCCCCTGCTTTTTGGCCAATCACTCTCCTGGATTTTGTCTTTCCTAATTCAGCTACAATCAGTCATAAAATCTCCCTTAATACCTTATATTTCACCTAAATCCCTAGTTAATTCTTTAAGAGGTCGAAACCCATACTCTTCTCCTCTTTATTTCTCCTTTTCGCATAAAACAACCAAAGTGGAGTGAGTGAGGATTTCTTGTGAAGCGTTCTTAATATTTCGGCTGCCATTCTCTGTTAGTAGAACTGGGACTTTATTGGGCTTCTTTTTCTCTTGTTATTCTTTGAATCATAATCTCTTCACTTACGAGGCAACGAACCTTCCCTATCTCATTATTTTTTGTCTCTACGTGTCGATTGAAATACTAAAAATTCAATGTATTCTCTTTAGAGTGCTAGTCAATCCTCTTGCGCGCTCTATCGATTTAATCTCTGTTGAAGCATTTCAGTTGGGAGTTTCTTGCTATTGTCTTGGATTTCTTTTCTTGCTCGTCGAGCTTATCTAGTCCCTTGTTATTAGAGGTAACTAACTCCTTCAGTTATGTCACTCTTAATTAAATCTTAGAATCGCATGAATAGAGTTAAATATACGTATAAATGTTATATGTTTCAGAATTATTGTGTACTTTGGGTGTTTGTATGATTCTATGTAAGATTGCTTTCGGGTTGAGTATGATTTTCGATGTGAGAATCTGTTTTCAACAAGTTTCAATTTGTACAGTATTCAGTATTTTACAGTTTTCTCCCGTATTATGACTCAGATTTGGGTGATTCCAAATCTGATGAATTTTTAAGACATCAGACTATAAATCTCTTAAAGGATGCTCTGTCAAAATCGGTGGTTTTAGTGTTAAAAGATGTTGTGGAATTTTCATTACAGAATCTATTTTCTACAAGGTTCAGTTTGTACAGTATTCAGTATTTTACAATTTTATGACTCGGATTTGGGTGATTCTAAATCCGGTGAATTTTTAAGACATCAGACTATAATTCTCTTAGAGGATGTTATATTAAAATCGGTGGTTTCAGTGTTCAAAGTTGCCATGGAAGTTTCAGTACAGAATCTGTTTTCTACAAGTTTCAGTTTGTACAATATTTAGTATTTTACAGTTTTCTCCCGTTTTATGACTCGGATTTAGGTGATTCCAAATCCGATGAATTTTTAAGACATCAGACTATAAATCTCTTAAAGGATTTTCTGTCAAAATTGGTGGTTTTAGTTTTCAAAGATGTTATGGAAGTTTCAGTACAGAATCTGTTTCCTATAAGTTTCAGTTTGTACAGTCTTCAATATTTTTGAATTTTCTTCCGTTGTATAAATTGGAATTGGGTGATTCCAAATCCTGATGATTTCTAAGAAATAGGGTTACAAATCTTAAGAAGGAAGCCTTGTCAAGTTCGGTAGTTTACCTACTCAAAAATGTTGTGAAAGTCGTTTTATGAAATCTGTTGATAGTTTTGTTGTTGAGAATCAAGATGTTATGGATTGATATTATGGCTAAACGTATCTATGTATTAATATATATTTTAGTTAATTAATCAATTGGATGGACTCGATTCTTGAATTTTCATTTTCAGAAGTGATTTGTAAAGACTCAGATCGCCGAATTCTGAGGCAGAGTCTAATGTTTTTGGAAAGTTTTCTTTGTAAAGAGTCACACTGCCTACCTCTGAAGCAGATTAAGTTGATTGATTTTTAAAGAGTCAGACCGCTGACCTCTGAGGCAAACTCAATTTATTGATTTGTTGACTAGCCTAGTCCGATCGTCGACTATGAGGTAGACTCAGGTGCCGACTGTGAGGCAGACTCAGACCGCCGACCTCTGAGGCAGAGTCAGATTACCGGTTGTGAGGCAGGGTCAGATCGTCGATTGTGAGGAAAGCTCCGGTTAATCAACGTGTTTGGTATAAATTGTTTTGATTTTGAAAGAGGTTTTGACATGTCTTGTGGTATATGAGAATTGTGAACTTGAAATTGATTGTAATGTTTTGGACATCACCTTTTGGTCCTTATATAACTTTTAGTTATAATAGTATTCTGTACTCCTATGTTATTACTTATGTAGTTTTGTATAAATTGTGTTTATCCTTCATGTGATCCTTGTTTAATTTTGAGTTACATAAATGAATGGCTTAGTTAATGGTCACTAAGTGGTAACTATTTTTCTCAGATGATGCAGGTTATGCTTGAGTGGTTGCTTGGGCTTTCATTGGGGCTCGTGAAGAGAGTTGAATAGGAACTCTTAAGCTTTATGATAGAATGAACAATATTACTTGTAGTTTTTGGATATTCTTTTGGAAATTGGAATAATGTTACAATGACAATTTGTTTACAGTGAAGTTTAAAATTTTTCGCGTTCTGACAACTTAGTTTAGTGTAATGTTTCCTCCATTATACTTCTTTTAAGGCTAGGTTGTCACAGGATATCCAAGCTATTATAGAGCCTTATTTTGGTAAGTTGTTCACTTCCTCAAGTCCATCATTTGATGTCTTTCCCATGAACTGTATTTCGATAAATCTCAAAGCTGAGGCCATGAATAGAGTGATGGATCGTTTTATAGAAGATGAAGTGGCAATTGCTCTTAAACTAATAGATAGCTCGAAAGCTCCTAGACCAGATGGAATGTCAGCTTTCTTCTATAAATCTTCCTGAAAGGTAATGGGGCAAAAGGTTGCTCATCTTATTCTAAATATGCTCAATGGGATAAGGGGCTATTCCTATAGGTACGAGCCATACATTTTTACTCTTGTCCCGAAGATTAAATGTCATAAGTCAATGAAGGATCTTTGGCCGATTATTTTATCCAATGTTGTGTATAAACCAGTGTCAAAGTGTATTAATAATAGGATAAAACTGACTCTTTACTTATTTATTAGTCCTTCTCAGAGTGCTTTTATGTATGGGAGGCTTATTACTGACAATGCACTCATTGCATTTGAATTGTTACATTGTATGAAGAGGAATACAAGTCGGTGTGATGGGATTTATGCTTTAAAATTTGAGATCAATGGCCTACAATAGGGTGGAGTGGTGTTTTATGGAGAGGATAATGGAGTTGATGAGGTTTCTGATAGGTTTTATTGATTCGATGGTAAAATTTCTATGTTTTGTTGCCCACTCTCTCCCTATTTGTTTTTAATTTTTACTGAAGGGTTGTCATCACTGATAAGGCATGCTGGTGTGAACTTTTGGATAATGTGGTTCTGTTTTAGTTAATCATGTAAATATCCAGATCAAAGTTGGTCGTACTAACATAAATTCACACAATACTGCAAGTATATGGGTCGTATATGTAACATCCCGACCTGGGAGTTACAAGGTTATATGGTACGAATGTTGATTCGGGTTTTGAAACCGAGAATTGAGGTTTCTAGAATTGATTCTTGAAGAGTTTTAGTATGAAATTTATAAAAATTTTATTGAGGTTTGAGTATTGAAAATGAGTTTTAATGTTGTATTCCGGAATTGGAGTTAATTTTATGGATAATTAAGGTATTTTGGACTCGCGGGATGTTATCTCAGGTATTGGTTGAGGTTAGAATCGAGTTCGGGAAGTTTCGGAATGGAATTGAGAAGTGATGACTTGAATTGATGTTTTAGTGATTTAAAGTGTGATTTTTTTGAGTTTTATGGATGTTTTATGAAGTTGGGAATGAGTTATGTTTAGGTATGGAAGTTCGGGTCGAAAATTGTGAAGTTTCGGAGTGTTTCGGGAAGGACCAAAAGATAACACATGTTTTTCTTCCAACACGGGACAAGTGTTCAGGTCGTGTTAGTGTTTCTAAAGTGGAACACGTGATTTCTATCGAACATGTGGGACATGTCAAAAACATGTTATAAACCCAGAACTGAACAAATGATTTTAGAAAAACATGTGACACGTGTTCTGCACGTGTTCAACCATAGAACGGTAAAAAATTTGGGGAAATAAGGGGTAAAATGGGCTTTTCATCTTTTGGATATTTAGGGATGACTGTGGCTGGTACATAGGGGCTGAAATGGCTGGAATTTTCATGAATTTGCTCGATGTTTCTTCCTTCTTCTCTTTTCCTATGTTTTCTTCTCCTCTTTTGCTTCTCCTTCACTTTTTGTTATTCTTTCTTGATTCTTGAGTGGAATTCTGTGTTTAATTCATCAAAGAGGAAGTTAGATGCTTGTTTGTTGGGTTAGCTTCAAGGACGAAGAGAAGTTGGTTCTTTGGTGGAGTTAGATTGAGTTATGGCTCCTTTGAAGTTGTAAGTGGTTACTTCAATTCTTTTCAATTGATTTCAATGTGTTTTTAGTTATAAGTTTTAATTTTGTTTTATCTGTACTTTGGTGATTATATACGTTTTTGAGGTTTTGAATTTAATATTGAAGTTTTAAAGGAAAATTTGTTATTATGTTGAATTGATGGTTTGAAGTTTGATATTGGTTTATGGTGTATGTTATTGATTGGATTATGTTGATTTGTTTATGTATAATAAGTTTGTATTATGTTTTGAGTTTATGATAAACCATTGGTTTTCTGAGTTTTTAAGGTTAAATTGGATTGTTATGAATATTGGTTTTTTTAGTGAAGATATAATGTTGAAAGTATTGTTTTGAATATCGAGCTTGGTGCTCGGTATTATGTTATAAGAGTTAGTTTTGATATGGTTTTATTAATTGATTATGATAAATGGAATTGTATTACGGTTTTGATATATGAAAAGGATTTGATATTGGATTTTGATTGATGAGTTTTGAGCTTTGGAGCTCAATCCATCTAGGGGAGGCCTGTGGAGTTTGGTTAGAAGACCTATCAGGCATGGTTTGTGTGACCATTGGGATAGGTGGTTATTTATATAAAAGACCTGTCGTTGCCTGGCATCAGTATATGAGTAAGACCACGCGTTGACAAGGCGGTTTATATTGGGATATCCCGGTTTACTATTGTTAAAGTCCTATTGTTGATAGGAGGTCATTGGCGATTACCCTTTTGTTTATTGTGGATTGGAGAAAATGTTTTAGGATACTCTAGATGGATGGAAACGTGTTGTGTTGTTCATATGGCTTGGATAAGTTCTGAGGGATGTTTTAGAAAAATATGGTTTTGACATTTGAGTTTTTATCACTTTATAAACGGTTTTGACAAGTATATAGATTGTTATATAATTATATTTTGTTTTGATTGTAACCACTTACTGAGATTTTTATATCTCACGTTTTCAAATGTTTTAAAAATATTTCAGGAAAAGGAGCCGTAGTTTGGGACCCGGTGGGTTGGTTGGAGGCGAGGTCGTGCCCCTAGGAGATTGTCGATAGGTTCTAGTCTAAGGATTCTTGTTTTGGTTTTAATTGTATTTTGTATTTTACGTTTTACTTAAAATGTACAGGTTTTACTTTTGTTTATAAAGAGTACTTTTAAATATTTTATTTTTGTTAAAGGATTCCTTCCTCCTTGTGAGGCATTTCTCTGACACGGTTAGCTGCCGGGACGATGTCTTACTCATGACACTCAGTCTCCGGGAGTATCCGGGGGTAGGGTGTTTCATTTGGTATCAGAGCTCTAGGTTCTAAAGGTTCCTAGGGTGATGTTGTCAACTTTCAGATTTTTGAAAGTGTGTTTTAAAAGTTTTTGTGAAATTTGTTTGAAGCAAAATGATTTTCCTTCTTGAGTTTGGAGTTAGAATCGACAACGTGGCCGACCACCTCCAGGTTTGTTTGTAATGTAAGTTCCCATGTCCAGTAAGGTTATGTTTGTTCTACACGTCAAGTAAAGTTTTGTTTAAGTTGTTTTGGTTAGGATGAGATTAGTGATATTGTGTTTGAGAATGGATGTTAAGAATTGATATTAGGATGTGCTACCAGAAGTGTGAGCTCTTGATGATCGATTTTTCTAAAATGTTGATTATGAGTAAATCTAAGCTAAGACTTTAGAAGTTTATATATATATATATATATATATATATTGAATAAATGTTGCTAATGGTTCAGGAATGGATGACCTATTGTTTTTGAATTATAAGGTTGTGATGGAAGTGGAGGTTAACAT
>CAOJCR013692953.1:0-11174 GCA_948330485.1 Euphorbia neoarborescens | reverse complement strand
AAAAATTTATCAAACTAAAACATTAATAAAACTCAACTATCAAATTCTATATCGAAATAAAGATAACATTAATAACACCCAAACTTTATACTTTGCAACTCTTAAAGAAAATCACTTTATAGAACACTTTTTAATAAAAATCAAAATACAAAATAATCAATCACCACCATCCATCCTAGACTCGTCCCCAATTCATAAAATAAAACCAATATATAAATCAGTCTCGCAGGGTCTTACGCACTCACATTTCTGCCTAGAACTGAGACGATTGAGATCTCAAATGCCCGCCTATCAACGCATGGACTTACATAACTCTATCCTGCCATGCAACGATAGGACTTTGGTTGAGTGCACTCAGGCCCTTTCCCTAAATAGAAAGGGTCTTTTAAATAATAAAACCACTAATGCAGACCCGTCTAGAATGATGTTTATGAAAACAATCCAAACTTCAATACATAAAACTGTACATTAAATACCCGATCCAATACAATCAACATCATTACTAAATCTCAATAACTACAAATCTTAATTCCAATATTAAAATTCAACATATTAAAACCATTAACAAAACTCATTACCTCAAACTTTCAAATTCAAAATCCAATAATCAAACTTATATTAGAATCTCCATAGTCAAAATATAATCTCAATACTTTACTCAATCATAACACCAATCCAACAATTCCATTTCCAAAATCAATTTAAAATCCTTATCTTAAATTTTCAAACTATCATTGAAATTCAATAACCCAAATATCAATAATCAAACTCATAACTAAACAAACCAAAAATCCAAAATCAAAGTTCAACAATCAAAACTATTATTAAAAAGAATACCCTCATTTCCAAGATTAAATATCAATATCAAAACGTAAAAAAATAACAAAAAAGAAAACTTAAATCATAAATTTTAAATATTCACATACTACTTCAAAGAGAAACAATCAACCGAGGAGCTCGACTCTCAACTCTTTGCTCGCACCAACCCATACCTGAAGCTCTTCCATCACTCCTTGTAAGGATTCTTAACTCAACAGCTCAAGGTTTATTGATTTGAAATATCAAAATTCAAAGAGAAAGGAAGAACAAAGAGAGAATCAAAAAGAAGAATGAAGAAGAAGAAATGGGAGAAGGAGAGAGGAGAGGGACGTCCATTGGAACTCCCTTCAATCCAAAGTTAAGTTCCTTTTATAATAAAATAACAATATCTTATGAAAACTAATGAAAATTTTAGAAAGTTGCTGAAAAATAGGCCAGCATGTCGTGCAATCATGTCCAACACATCGTGCTATTTAAGAAAAAACATGTTTCGAGTGATAGCAGCCTGGCACACCGGCGTGTTAACATAGCACGCCGTGTCAGGCTGTTCAACATGCCGTGCCACAGGCTGGCACGCTGTGTTGAACAAATAAAAATAGACTCTGCTTTAGACCCATCAGCACGCCGTGCCAGCCTCTTTAGCACGCCATACTGCTATGTTGATATACTCAAAATACTTCCGAATCGCCCCGAACTCGATACTAACCTCAACCAAAACCTGAGATATCCTCATGCAAGTCCAAAATACCTTAATTAACCATAATATCAACTCTAATTCTCAAATACATAGCTAAATCTCATTTTGAACATTCAAACATCAATAAAAAATTTTAAAATTTCAATACTTAAATTCTCAAAAATCAATCTGAATTCTCAATTTCTCGATTCCAAACATCCAATTTATCATTCTTACAATATAATCTTGTAACTCTCGGGTCGGGATGTTACATTTGCTGCTGAATTTGGAGGTAGTAATGTTTACTTGCTTTAATACGTAATGTAGGTACTATCACATATCGAACTTTAAGTTAGCATACAAGTTCAAAATACAACCAATAAGAGGCAAGCAATTTTGGGAATGCAAAAAGTATCAGCCCATGGAACCATCCAAGGTGACAAAGGGACCTGGCAGACCAAAGAGAAAAATAATCAGAGAACAAATAGAGTCCACTAACTCCAGTGGAATGCAAAAACTGTTAAAAAAAGGTATACAGATGACATGTCGTAATTGTAAAAGAAAAGGACATAACAAAAGAAAATTTCCACAGGTACTGCACTATTGGATGTTACTGTAGTATTGGATGTGTTTGGTCCTATTGCTGATTATATACTACACTTATAGATGTTACTGCTCTATTTCATCTTACTGCTGATTTGTATGATATTTAGATTGATGGTTATGGATAAAACAACAATGTCACTAAAGATGAACAACACAACAATCAATATGACCAAGAAGATACATGTGAAGATGTGTATACTATGACCTTAATTATGGAGGTTATGACATACCAAAGGACAAGAACACATAGCCAAGACATCCCTCAAAGCGAAGACATCTCATAAAGCCAAGAGATACCTCAAGCTGAAGATGAAAACACAGTAAGTTATCATTATGGAATCTCAAATTAATGTTTCCTTGTATTAACTATTAAATTTGAATATCTTTTGTACAGGTTAAACAGGATGAGCATGATTACTTTTCCAATTTATTTAGAGAGATATGTCAAAAGAATAAGAAGAAGAGCTTATAGCAAACCCACTTAAATAAGAAAAATTCCATTTGTTGGCTATGATTCTCAACCAACAGACTTACCGTTTAAGCAATCTAATGAGACTTGGAAGGGGAAACAAAAACTTTACATCTAATAAAGATAATATGTAGTCTAGTTTTGTTAGTTTTGTGATCTTAACATTGATCATTAGTTAACTAGTCATGGATATGTGTAATTGAAATTTTTGTGATCTTAACATCGATCATTAGTAAACTACTCATGAATATGAAACTCTATGGCATTGACGATGTTGCTTTCATTTTTATTGGTATCTGAAACTAACTGCCATATCTTGATCAGATGACTTGATTATTGTTAAGATTTATTTTTATAGTTCCTGCAGTTAAATCTTGCCATAAATGATATACTATTTGATAAATTTTCTTTCACCAATGGAAGAAATTATTGTTGGCAATCACTTGATTGTTCAAATCATTCACTTATTTAAGGTACTTATCATTTGAACAACATTTCTACTTCAAAAACTGTGTAATAACTTAAAAGCATCAACATACTTAACAATTAAACAATATTACTACTTCAAGCAGTAACTTTAAAGCCAATATCAGTACAATTACTACTTCAATAGAGGTAACATATTACTTTCAAACCTTAGATTCATCATTAAATTTTGAAATTTGAAATACTCAATTTTTGAAAACCCTAAAAGAATCAACAGATACAAGTGAAATCCCTAATTTTAAAATCCCTAATTTCTTAAAAATGTAATTTCTACACATTAAATGAAATCGACTGACTCTTCATTTGGGACAAGCATAGAATCTCCGACCAAGATTCTCTTTACTCCATGAAAGCCATCTTGGAGCTTTCAATCCACATATACAAAATCTTGGATAATCATCATAATCGTACTCAACATTCTATTGTGAGAAAATCACGAACTATTGATAATCCTAGTGGCGGGATAACTAAAAATCAAGAACTATTAATAATCATGAACAGCTGGTAATCCCAGCGGTGGGATAACTCAAAACAAAGAACTATTGATAAACCTGGTGGTGGGATTACCAAACACAGAAGAGAAATAAAATTTAGAAAAATGAAGTAGATAAAAGATGTTCAAGAGAGAGTGCTTTTACCCTAGTTCAGTTGCCAAATCACAGGCAACCTACATCCAGAAAGAAAAGGGGAAGTCTTTATTACTTGAGAATTGATTACAATAGGTGAGAAAACAAAAAGGATACGATTATAGGTTCTCTATCTGAAATAAGAAAAACAGAGTATATATGTAACGTCATATGAATATAGCCGTTACAACGCTTTAAGAAGGCTATTGAGCCCAAAACTGAATTCATAATTTGGTTATTAACAGCTTTAACATCAAGCCAACTTCTCTAACCATATCAGCATCACTCAACCCATCGAAACCGGACCGATTTGGAATACCTGGCTACACATTCACTAGGGGACTACGAGTAGAATCGCAGCTAGAAGAGGCATAGTTGGCTCAAAAAATAAAACGAAATGAGACAAAAAAGGGTGAGCAAGAAGAAGAAGAACACACAGTAACAAACTCGAAGAGGGATGTGAGGAACAAGAAGAAGAAGAATATGCAGGAACAAAACTATATGTAAGAGTTATGAAATTACCCTTTTAACTAGTAACATAACGATCTACGCTGGCAATTTCTGCTTTCTGTTTGTGCCAGCGTGGATCTTACATTAAGTGTCCTCTATTTGGTGTAATTTCAATACTTGAGGGGCATTTTTGGTGTATTAAATAGGTGAGGGGTCAATTTGCTCCCACTGCAATACTTCAGGGACTTTTTTTTATAATTAACCCTTAAAAAAATAAATGACTTTCCTCAACTCTGGCATCAGCCAATACCTTTCTAACGTTGCCTTCTGTTAAATCAAGAGGTGGAAGAGGCACTCCTGCTACTGCAGCTACTATTGTCAGCAACTTTCTATGACTGGTACTACTTAGTCTAAAAATTGAAAGCATCAAATTGGAAAGTAATTTATTGCTTCAGCAGTTCCTGACAGGATGGGTCTAAAATTTTGAAAACGGGTTAAAGGCTCTAAAGGGAAAAGTCTGTCTATGTATACATGCATGTCTCTATAAATCACAATCATGGGGAGATTCTTTTGGTTCACCTTGCACCTCACCAATTGTCCCCTCTTCTTCCAACCACATAGCTTTTGAAAAATGATATAAGTATCGACAAAATAGATCTTTACTTGCCTGGCTTTATGAAGTCCGACAAGCCAATATCTATGGCTTTCAAAGGTGAATCTTCCTTCTTTGACTTGAAAAGAAAATTCTACAGGAAAGGAAAATAAGGAAGATATCATCAAGAAGTTCTTTACTATATATTAAAAAATAACTAGTATAGGCTGCAACTTCTTTGAGCATCTTTGAGCATCTTTACTACATATTAAACGATGCAAGTGACATTCGGCTGCAACTTTGAGCTTCTATCTTACAACTACTACTATGTCTTTCTTGATGTATTGACTGTCTTTCCTGATTGGAGAAAATTAAACAGAGATAAGCAGAATTGTAAACCAAAGACACTCTTTCTAAGAAAACATTGCATGATTGTCAGAGAGAAGCAACCGTAAAAATGAAATGAAATTGTAGAAGTAAACTTACTTTGCCAATATTCTGTCCAGTAGTTCACCACCTGTACAACCTAATGATAGATAATGTTATAAAAATATAAAATTAACGAGTAAGAAATCAAATAGTGAGAACACATAAAAAAATGTTCCATGTAAAGCAGTTGTGCATAGAAGAGATGCAACTGCAGTTAAATTAATTTTGTAGCTAATTATCAAATTAATTATGTAGCTAATCATCAAATTTGGAATAGAACCATAAAGGTAATAAAGATCTCACTAGAGTTTACAAAGTCATATGTCAACCAGAAAGGAGCCTATGCATCCAACGTCAAAAGCAAGTTACCCATACAAGCATCGCCTTTCCTATAACAACCTAATCTTTTATTACATGTAATGGCGGAAACATTACACGAAAACTAAATCATCAAAATATGGATAAATTTTAAACCTCAAAATTTGGTACTTCTTTATTTAAATATCTTAAAAGATAATCCTCGTTCCATAATAAAACTTAGAATTAAACAAAAGTTCTCTTCTAAACTAAACATCAGAATTTCTAACAAAATTTCTTCACTCGAGCCCAAACGTTAGCCCCATTATTACTTCAAATAACGCCTACAACAACTGAAAAAAAATTATTTGCCACTGAGTGACAAGCAACTCCGAAACTATACTCCAACACTTAAAACTAAACAAATTACACATGTCACGAAGACCAAATAATATAAAATACATAAAAGAAAATAAATTTCAAAACTATAGTAAATAAAAGTCAAGAAATCATATCTTGGATAAATAATGAATCATAGAAAACATTATCTTCAGGAACAAGTAACCCTTTTAAAATTCATAAATAAATCGATAAACCTTAATAAATTGGAAAATCTCAAATTTAATAACTCAATACCATCATATTGCATTGGAACAGACGCTAGGAGAAAAACCGCAGTCCCCTCGGCCCATGGTGGAAAAACCGCAGTCCACCCAAAATCAATATCACACATGTCTAAGAATGGCCAAACTCTCCCATTTACGAGGGAAAAACCGCGTCCACTCGCCTAATGGGAACGAGAATACAATGAACTCATTTACAGAGAAAAAACGCAGTCCCCTGCCTAATGAGAACAATAAATATCAAAGGGCTCCATACTCTCATTTACAAAGAAAAAACTGCAGTCCAATGCCTAATGGGAGTGGTTGCTGTCCAATTATCGAAAAAACTGCAGTCCAACAATTTTTCAATGACAACACAACAATACAGAGCAATTCAAAAACCAAATTCAATGGGTGCCACTATGGTTTTACCCCCAAAATAAATCTCAACCATTCTCAATCCAATATCCAAACTCAGAATCATTTTCTCAAAATATAATGTCTCATAAATACTTTTTCAAAACATAAATTTGAACACCAAAATCAAAATTTTTCCACCAAAAACAATAAAATCAAACAATTTATCAAACTCAATTCCATTTAAATAAAAAAATCAAAATAATTAAAAGTCAAAATAATCAGAATTAACAAAAATTTTGAACATCACAATTCGTGTGAAAATGACAAAAAAAATCAATGAGACTAATTCACAACATACCTTATCAAGTTAGAAACCAAAACTCTACTTGTTTGCCAAAGCTGGACAGATTTCGGGTCTGTTTTAAAGTTGAATTTAAAATACTTCCACTGCTCCTAAAATCAAGTAAAATTACAGAAATATTCCTTTGCATGTTAGGTTTAATAGGGAACAAGAATTTTGCAAATAGGACTTTCGTACGAATAGTTATGAAATTTTTAAGTGACACTGGTCAGAAAACGTAAAACTGAGAATTCAGCATTCTGACCCATTTTGGTCCGAGGTTTAGAGCAGAAAGAACGCATATTTTGGCAAAACTTTATAAATGAACATTGTAACCATATGTTTTAAAAACTCACTCGAATTGGAAGCATACAAAAACGAGTTATACAGAAAGAGAAATCTCATTTATAATGAAAACAGTTAGTTCTGATAATCATCCAGTGACAGAAAACATGGTCCGACTTGCACTAATTTTTCGAGCATGTTAACCACAAAATATGACAAATCACTCTTCTTCAAAGTGGTAGCCTCACATGATATAAAATCACAGAAGTTGGAATCATAATTTTTCGAGTTACACAGAAAAAGAAAAGTAATAAAAACGAACAGGAGTGAAATTCTAGAAAACCGAAAACTCACAATCATGAAACCTTAATTCTTTGCCATAAACACCAATCATACAACCACTAAATTTAGACATATATACCACATGAAAACACATGTATACCAGCATAAAATTCATTCTCAAAGAAGCAAAATACGGCCGAATATATAACTGAAACAAAGAACAAACATTTTCCAACAAAACCCCAATTCAAAACATAGCACATGCATCATTCGTTCAACTGTAAGTAAAGGAGAATGAATTCGATAGTTACCTCGATTGCTTAGGACCAAAAGTAATATTAAAGAAAAACCAAAAGAGGGAGCCAAAAGAGAGCAATAGCCGAATAAATCAAGCTCCTTAGAGAGGAAGAAGAAGAATACACCAAGGATGCCAAGAGATCGAATCAAGGAATGGTATGGGATGAGATGGCCGAATGTTGCTCCAAGAAGGTTCACTAGAAAAACTTCACTCTCTCTCAATTCTATGGTGTTTCGAAAATGTAAAGGAGAGGGGAGAGGGAATACATTTAACCGAATATATGAGAATAAGAATGGAAGAATTTTTTTGTCAAAAAGGTAGAAAATTTGAGTTAGGGCAAAAGAGAGGTAAGTGGCCGAAATTAAGGGAAAAGCAAGGCTAAAATAAGTTTCTTTCCTTAAGTCATTCGTAGAGATGGTAAGAGTTCTAACACTTAAGGTAAAATTTCTTAAGGAAGGTTTTTGATTTTGGAAGTAAAACAACACAAAATCACCTCCCATAATCCTATTACACGGCCAAATAAATCCTATGGCCAACTATTTTTGTCTTTCACATTTTATTTTAATATCCCACTTCGCATGCCTAGGTGACACACACACACACATTTATTTTATGTCAACTACTTAGATTAGTGCATTCGAGTGCTAAGTAATATTAATTTATTTCAAACAAAAGTCAAAAGGTCATGCGCAACATACACTTGACCGAATATTACAATGTTCATCTCAACAAAAATTTTACTTCTTATACTATCAACTGTTATAACATAATTCATCATGTTAAATGAGATATCAAATCAATAATTCATATGCTCAATTAATGAAAAAAAAGTGCAATTACGTCATAACAAAATGCTGGGGCATTACAACCCTCCCCACTTAGAAAAAGTTTCGTCCTCGAAACTTGAGGACAAAAGAAACAAAACAAGTCATATCAAGTACAAAGAGTCATTACATAGCAAAGAAACACTACATAGCCATGTTCACTTATTTACAAATAGATCGGGATACTTTGCTCGCATTGACTCTTCTGTCTCCCACGTGGCTTCTTCATATTTCTGGCTGTGCCACAACACCTTAACTAAGGGTATCTCCTTTCTCTGTAGAATGTGCACTTGTCGATCGAGGATTCTGACAGGTTTCTCTTCGAAGGTCAAGTTAGGTTCTACTTCCACTAACTTGATGGCAATAACGTGAGAGGGATCACTGAGATAACGTCGTAGCTGTGAAACGTGAAAAACATCATGTAGCTTGGACAACTCTGGTGGTAGGAATAGACGATATGTAACCTCACCAATTAGCTCCAGAATCTCATATGGGCCAATGTACTTCGGGCTCAGCTTGCCCTTCCTACCAAATCCGAACACTTCCTTCATAGGTGACACCTTCAGTAGTACCTTGTCGCCTACTTCAAAAGACACGTCTTCGTTCGAGATCAGTATAAGACTTCGGTCAGTCTTGGGTAGCTTTCATCTTTGCCTGAATCACCTTTACCTTTTCAACTATGTCCTAGATCATCTCGGGCCCTAAAACCAATGTATCACTGATATCACTCCAACAGGTCGGGCTACAACACCTTCTTCCATAAAGTGCCTCATAGGGGGCCATCTGAATGCTGGAATGGTAGCTATTGTTGTAGGAGAACTCTATCAAACTCAGCGACCATACCAATGATTTTTGAAACTCCAAGGCACAGGCACGGAAGGTTTGGATAGTCCTCTCGGTCTGTCCATCCGTAGAGGCATGGAAAGCAGTACTTAGTTTCAACTTTGTACCAAAAGCTTCCAGTAATGTGGTCCAAAAGTGAGATAAGAACCGCGGGTCTCGATCCGAAATAATTTCCTTGGGCATACTATGTAGCCTAATAATCTCATGAGAGTATGTTTCAGCCATCTGTTCTGTCGACCAAGTTTTCTTTATAGGAATGAATCTTGTAACCTTGGTCATCCGATCAATAATAACCCACACTGAATCTAGTCCACAAGCAGTCCTCGAAAGTCCCATAACGAAGTCCATAGAGATAGAGTCAAATTTCCAGGCAAGGATTGGAAGAGGCTGTAGAAAACCACTAGGTCTTTGGTGCTCAATCTTCACCTTTTGACATGTCAAACATCTGGCCACAAACTCTGCAACCTCCCTCTTCATTCTAGGCCACCAAAAATGAGTTTTGAGGTCTTTATATAGTTTCAAACCACCAGGGTGCACTGAGTAGGGCGTGTTATGAGCCTTTGTTAAAATCTATTTCTTTAGTTTCGGGTCATTAGGCTCACACTAGTGTCCCTCAAACTTCATACTACCATCTTCAAGAATCTCAAAGTTCTCTGCTCAACCTTGAGCCTTAGCAACTCGAATTTTCTGGAAGATGGGGTCATCCTTCTATTTCTCCTGTAACTCAGCATATAGGGAAGGTTCCATATTCATAGCATTAAGATAAGCCAAAGCTCCATCCCTTGGTACTACTTCAATCTCTAACCGACTGAACTCTTCACAAAGATCATTGGGAAGGACCTTTATGAAATTCAAGTAATGACTACTCTTCCTACTCAACGCATCAATAACTTTATTAGCCTTTCCTTCCTTGTATTCAAGGGTTAGGTCATAGTCCTTAATAAGCTCCAACCAACGCCGTTTCCGCATGTTCAGTTCCCTCTTAGTAAAGATGTACTTCAAACTCTTGTGATTAGTGTAGATTTTGCACGAAACTCCATACAGATAATGCATCCAAATCTTCAGTGCAAAAACTACAACAGCTAACTCCTAGTCATGAGTCGGGTAATTCTTCTCATAGGTCTTCAGTTGGCGTGAAGCATAAGCAATCACCCTACCTTGCTGCGTCAACACACATTCGAGGCCGTTCTTTGACGCATCACTGTATACCTCAAATTCTACTCCTTCTGTCGGTAAAGCTAGAACAGGATCAGAAGTAAGCTTCTCCTTTATCAATTGGAAAGCCTTCTCACACTCATCAGACCGCTGAAATTTGCATTCCTTCTTCATCAGTTTTGTCAAGGGCTGCACAATCATGAGAAATTGTGCATAAATCGACGGTAATAACCTGCAAGGCCCAAAAAGCTTCGAACCTCAGTTATATTGGTAGGACTCTTCCATTCAATGATTTCCTTAATCTTTGTTGGGTCTACTTTCACACCATCCTTATTAATGACATGACTTAAGAAAGCAATCTCCTTAAGCCAGAACTCACATTTAGAGAAATTCGCAAACCACTTTTCTTTCCTCAGAATACCCAGTACCATTTTAAAAAGCTGGGTATGCTCATCTTCACTCTTTGAGTAAACCAGAATGTCATCATTGAAAACAACTACACAGACATCCAGAAGTTCATGAAAAGTTCGATTCATCTGACCCATGAACACTGCAGGTGCATTAGTAAGGCCGAAAGGCATAACTTCAAACTCATAGTTGTGAATACTCGATTTTTCAGCTCAGAAAAGCAGCTAATGATTGCGAAGCAGTCCCGACAAAAGTCTCCGGAAGTATATCAATATACCACTCCAAACGACCGCAACGGAACGAGGATCACAGAACTGGTCTCGGAAT
>CAOJCR013692220.1:0-16584 GCA_948330485.1 Euphorbia neoarborescens | reverse complement strand
GATTCTTCTTACTCCTATGTCTCTTCTCTTGATGTAGAATTCGTGCAACTGGAGTCTCCTTCTCTAGAACTTTTCTTTCTAATCAATTCTTTCTTTTAAAACTAAAAACACCTCTTTTTTCTGTAGTTTGATGGGTATTTATAGGAATTTGGGGGTAGTTATTAGTGTTTTTCATTGGTTCTAAGGGGATAAGATCAATTGGGATTTTCTAAGGATGGATAAGGGTCGAATTGGAGGGAAAATAGAGGGAGAAAATTGGTTAAATTGAAGTTACCGTTGCTCTAACGGTCATATTCTCGAGCAGGTAGCGATCGTAACATATGGTTCGCGATCGCGACACCTTCTTTTTCCTTTTTATTTTTTTTTACATGTGATAACAGGTTGTGATCATGACAGAGTAGGTCGCGATCGCGACAGACTTCTGCCTAATCTCCCTCGATTTTTTGTTTCTCTTCATTCTTGATCTATAATCTGCACCGTTTGTCCCGATCCTTCCTAAATGACCTAAGAATGACTTTGGTCTCGAAAAACCTTAAAAGCAATCATCTAAACACAAAATATCCATTAAATATACAAAATACACATATTTTAGCATGTTTTCTATGCCAAATATATGTGCTTTGTAATTCATATCATCAATCATTATAGAGATTGCCCAATGGAGTTTTTTATCACTCCGGGGAATTTTGTGCAAGTAAGTGATCAAATACAACAAGTATGATTAACTCTTATTCAAAATAGAAAAATAGAAAACAGAAAAATACCACAAGAAGGAATACAACTCTTATGGAGTTGTAAACCTTTCCCATACAAGAAGGATGCTTTCTCTGAGTGGAGAGGTGTCTTCTTACTCCTATGAATCCTCTGAATTGCTGTGGAATTTTTCCCTACATAGTTTTTGTCTCTACAATTTGTATTTCCTCTATAGAGGGTTCTCTCTCTCTCTTAAATTCTGTATGAAAATACTGAGTTTGATGGCTTTTTATGGAGTTTAAGGGCAGTTATATTGTGTTTTAATTGGTTCCAAGAGGCTGGGATGTGTTGGGATTGATTTAGAGAGGATAAATATCAATTTGGTGGGAAAAAGGAGGGAGAACAACGGCCATTTCAAATAGGCATTGGTTCATAACGGTCTGAAAATTGAGCAGGTCATGATCACGATATAGGGGTTGCGATAGTGACACTCCTAGTGTTCTTTGGAGCTAACTTGCATGCTTGGGTCGCGATCACAACATAGGGGTCGAGATCGTGACAAAGCCCTATCCATTAACCCTAATTTTTCACTTTTGCTTGTTTGTCATCCATAATTCATCTTGTTTACCCCCATCCATCATCAATGTCCCTTTAATAACTTTTTTCTTGAAAAACATAAAAAAAAATACACATTCTAACACAAAATATTTGTTAAATACACAAAATACATATATTTTATGCTTGTTTTGTATGCAAAATACGTGTGCTTTGCACACCATATCAAATTTCCCCACACTTACTTATTGCTTGTGCTCAAGCAAAGTCATATCTTGTCTTATATCATATTTTTCTGTTTATGCACATATTTCCTTCGATAATATACTAATGAACAAATTTTAATGTATAGTGGAATCATCTAACATTTTAGGTTGAACATCAAAATATAATTCAATAAGTTATATGCATGTATAACATAAGGATCTCCTAGGTTATTATTTTGATATTTACTTATTACTTTAGAATATGATAGGCAACTATATCAAAATAGCATGATAGATTTTTAGGACAAATTTTAGCTCACATGTACTTTAGTTGATGTCTCAAGGCATTATTAGGTAACTTAGGTTTCTACGCACAAGGTGATCGCATTTTATGCTCCATTCACTTCTCCCATTTTGCCTCTTTTCTTACCTCTCTTTTGTATATCTTTTGAAAGAAATTAAATTAAATGTTTTTATGTTTTTTAGTGGTTGCATTTTTTGTTCCATACCACTCTCCCCTTTTGACATATAAATATTTTGCTTTTCACTCATTTGATACCCTCATCCTTTATTGACAACATTTACTTGTATTATAGCTTTAGTTTCCTTTATTCTATCAACTTAAATCTAGATAAAACTTATGTCTTTCAATGTCTAAGAGTTCGTAAATATGCAACTAAGTCTAGGTATCTTTTATACAAAACATTTATAACTTATTTCTAGCTATTTGAACTTTATTCAAGTGTTTAACTAAAACATTATTCCAAAAACCATAAAGTTTTATTCTTAGTTTAGAATTAGAGGAAATAAGGTATAATAAGAGTTTATGAGTAAGACAACATATAACTTGGCTTTATGAATAGCAAAAAGTAATTTGGTATGAAATGATATATAAGAAACAAGAAAAATATGTATATCATATGATAGGCATAAAATTCTTTTATTCTTCTAACTTTAAAACTTTAGCATGTTAAAACATGTTTTGGTTTTCATGAAAGCTTTGAAAATATCTTTTAAAAAAATTTGGCCTATTTTAGCATCATATTCAACATAAATGTAACTACATCCCCATTTTTAGCACATCATCATATTCATCATAATGTAACATATATTCATATCCATCCCCCCCACAGTTAAATGACATAATGTCCTCGTTGTGTGGAGTAGATGGAGATAAAGATAGAAAAGAAGATAAAATGATGAACAAGTATATAAAGAAAATAAAACAAACCTAAAAACGAAGTCCTACAAAACAAAAGAACGCTTAAGTAATAAAATGAACAATGTCTACTAAACATTACATACTACATAATTAAACAGAAAAATATAACACGAAATAAACAACATATATTACCTATAGTATCTATAAATCAAAATTTGAGTACTTCTACCCACTGGTCACCGTTATTTCCCCAGCAACGGTGCCAAAAACTTGTTGCATGATATTTACGTGTATAATCTCGTATAGTGGTTGATCATTCACATACCCAATGTAGTTGGTCATGTAATACATAAATTCACACACTACCGTAAGTATATGGGTTGCACAAGTAATAAAAAATGGATTTTGAGTCTGAGTATCGATCACATGAGGAAAAATTTACACAGCAGGCATATATATTCATATATTCTGTTTATAGTAATCTTAAAGTGAATTATTTGATGTGAACTCTACATCAATTCATAAACCGCACAAGAGTATCTTTAATGTAAATGATATTATATTAAGAATTACTTGAATTACTTAGAATTTTCTGTAGACTAATCTCTTAAACCTTTTAACATTACTTTTGATTCAAATACATAGAGAAATAACATTCTTTGATTATTACAATGGCTTCTACATTAGATTAAGTATGATTCACCTAATCTAATTTGTGCATAAATCAAACATATAATATCCTATCTCTTTTGATTATTACAATATACAACATTACAAGTCTTTTTCATGCATTTGAATATACATGCATAATATCAATGTCATCTTCATCAAACAACATTAAAACTTATTCTAATCATATATGCACTTGGTGATGATTAACTTAAGATGCATATCTAGAATTTAAACCTAGAATTAAACAAAGAATCATCAAGCAGTAGTCAAACTATGCCATTTTATTCACAGAAATCACATGTTTAGAGAACAAGATACATAATGATGAATTCTTGAAACAAAAACTCTAACATTCAATCTATATAATAGTTATCAATAATTATAGAGTTTGCCCAATGGAGTTTGTCATCACTCCGAGAAATTTCATGCAAGTAAGTGATCAAATACAAAGAGTATGATTAACTCTTATTTAAAACAGAAAAAATAGAAAACATAAAAATACCATGGGAAGGAAAAGAAATCTTATGGAGTTGTAAACCTTTCCCATACAAGAAGGATGCTTTCTCTAAGTGGAGAGACGTCTTCTTACTCCTATGAATCCTCTGAATTACTGTAGAATTCATCCCTGCAAGGTCACTCTCTCTACAAGTTGTATTTCTTGTATAGTGTGTTCTCTCTCTCTCAAATTTTGTATGAAAATGTTGAGTTTGATGGCTTTTTTTAGAGTTTAAGGGCGGTTATGTTGTGTTTTAATTTGTTCCAAGGGGCTGGGATGAGTTGATTGATTTTGAGTGGATAAACATCAATTTAGAGGGAAAAAGGAGTAAGAACAACGTCCATTTCAAATAGAAATTGGTTCATAATGGTCTGAAAATCGAGCAGGTCACGATCTCGATATAGGGGTCGCGATCGCGGCACTCCTAGTGTTCTTTGGGTTTCAAATGCATGCTTGGATCGCGATCGCGACATAGGGGGCTCGACATCGTGACAGAGCCCTGTCCATCAACCCTTAATTTTTCACTTTTTCTCATTTCTCATCCATAATTCATCTCATTTGTCCCGATCATTCATAAATGTCCCTCTAACAACTTTAGTCTTGAAAAACCTAAAAAATACACATTCTAACACAAAATATTTGTTAAACACACAAAATACACATATTTTATACTTGTTTTATGACAAATACATGTGCTTTGCATATCGTATAAAATTCCCCCACACTTACCTTTTGCTTATCCACAAGTAAAGTCATATCTTGTCTTATATCATATCTTTCTGTTTATGCACATATTTCTTTCGTTGATATACTAATGAATAAATTTTATTGTGCAGTGGAATCCTTTAACATTTTTGTTTGAAAATCAAAAAATAATTCAATAAGTCATGTATAATTTGTGCATGTATAACATAAGGATCTCCCATAAATTTTTTTGATATTTACTACTTACTTTAGAACATGATAGGTAATTATATCTAAATAGGATGATAGCTTTTTAGGATAAATTTTAGCTCACATGTACATTATTTGATATCTCAAGGCCTGTTTAGGTAACTAAAGTTTCTACGCTTAAAGTGATTGCATTTTATGCTCCATATCACTTCTCTCCTTTTGCCTCTTTTCTTACGTCCCTTTTGCATATCTTTTGAAAGAAATTAAAGTAGATGTTTTTATGGTTTTTAGTGGTTGCATTTTATGCTCCATACCACTCTCCCCTTTTGACCTATAAATACTTTGCTTTTCTCTCATTTGATACCCTCATCCTTTATTGACAACATTTACAGGTATTATGGCTTTAGTTTCCTCTATTCAATCAACTTTAATCTAGAAAAAAGTTATTTCTTTCTATGTTTAAGAGTTCGTAAATATGCAACTAAGTCTAGGTATCTTTTATGCATAACATTTACAACTTATTTCTAACTATTTGAACTTTGTTTGAGTGCTTTACTAAAACATTGGATTCCACATACCATAATGTTTTATTCTTAGTTTAAAATTATAGGAAATAAGGCATAATAAGAGTTTATAAGTAAGACGACATATAACTAGGCTTTATGAATAGTAAAAAGTAATTTTGTATGAAAAGATATGTAAGAAACAAGAAAAATATGTATATCGTATGATAGGTATAAAATTCTTTTATTCTTCTAACTTTAAAACTTTAGCATGTTAAAACATGTTTTTGCTTTTATAAAAGCTTTGAAAATTTTTTTCTAAAATTTTAGCCTGTTTTAGCATCATATTCAACATAAATTTAATTACATCCCCATTTTTAGCTCATCATCATTTTCATCATAATGTAACATATATTCAAATCCATTCCCCCACACTTAAATGACACAATGTCCTCATTCTGTGGAGTAGATGGAGATGAAGATGGAAAAGAATATAAAATGATGAACAAGTATATAAAGAAAATAAAACGAACCTTAAAACGAAGTCCGATAAAACAAAAGAACACGAAAGTAATAAAATAAACAATATATACTATACATACTACATAGTTAACAGAAAAATATAACACGAAATAGACAACATATATTACATGTAATATCTACAAATCAGAATTTGAATACTTCTACCCACTGGTCTCCATTATTTCCCCAGCAACAGCGCCAAAAACTTAGTGCCTGATATTTAAACGTTTAAACTCATGTAATGGTCGATAATTCACATATCGAATGTAGTTGGTCATGCAATACACAAATTCACACACTACCGCAAGTATACGGGTCGCACAAGTAATATAAAATGGATTTTGAGTATGAGTATCGATCCCACGAGGAAAAGTGTACACAGCAGGCTTATATACTCATATATTCTGTTTATAGTAATCTTGAAGTCAATTATTTAATGTGAACTCTACATAACTACACAATAAATGGTCTATAGCAACTCTCCGAAAGTGTTGCCTAAAGCCGCTTAGGTGTTGGCACAAAAGAATAGGCAACACTTTTCTAAATAAAACAATTGGTTTTTTGCTCCTTGCTAAAGGAGGCTTGTGACCACACTTTTTTTTAGCAACGCATAAAAAACGGTTGCCATAGGTGTCTTTAGCAACACTTTTTTACCCTGTGAAAACATATTAAAGCGTGTTGCTTAATCAGTGAAAGTGTAACTAAGTGTAACGTCTTGGACAGTAATTGCAACACTTTTATAAACAATCTTCTATAGTAATGATTTGAATAACAATGGCAACACTTTTATACATATTTGCAACTCTTTTTTACAACACTTTAGACAGCAATTGCAACACCTACATATATAAATGCAACATTTTTAGACAATCGTTTTGTTTGAATTACAACATTTTTTAATGTATTTGCAACACTTTTTGAGGCAAAAATCATAAAAAAAAACTTTGGTTTTATTATCTATTGCAACACTTCCATTTATTTTTAGACATTATTCAATGCAATCTTTCAACAATTAGAACACTTCTTAATAATAGTACAAATAGAAAATAGAACAATTTTTCACAATGTAACACTTAATGTAAATCCCAACCCCTAATCATATAAAAGTGTTGCTACATACAACAGTTTCAAAAAAAAAAAAACCTAATAATCCTTTCAGTACCTAAAAATTCAAAAAAAAAAAATACATCCAAAATGTATGTCATTATCCTGTACACATCCAAAGTGTACAAGATAATGACATACACTGCTAACAGCTGGACTTCAAAATACAATTGACTTACAGCTTAAACATAATTTTTTTACGTGATAAAGCTTTGGCATGATACAAATGTAGACCATGGCAAGGCCCCCCTTCTCACCTGAGATACCTCAAAAAATACTTATTCTCCATGATCTTCCACTCTTAAAATTCATCTAATTCCCTCCTGTCATCGTCATTTTTATCATTATTACACCTGCTCCGAAGTCAAACGAAGATTATTAAAAACTAATCATCTTACCAATTCATAGTAAATGATATGAACCATATTACAGACTTATATTAGCACCATTATGATGAAGATGAAGTTCACATTTGAGTTTCTAGATTTGTCTTACAATCACTTCAAATGACAAACTGTTTTATCTTTTCTTTTAACAGAACATGCATGCCAAGTTCAGATATATTGCATAAATAATAAATAACTCAGCAAACATTTTTAGGAATAGATATAATGAATTATTCTATTGCCTACCGAGGGTAATCAACATCTTTGTCTAGGTTTGCAACGAAATTCAGTTTAAAGTGCTATATGATCAGAGGACCACTCCGGCGATGGAAGAGCCGTCTTTCCTTAAACTTTCCTCATCCAGGAGTTCCAACAATGACTCCACCGTCAAAGAATCCACTGAAAGCCGAAAGTAAATAAGAGTAATCAGGATGAGAAGCAAAGACTAGATTACAAATGGATGCATAAAAGATATTTAAAGCAGATTCACCTCTGTAAAAGATGTAATCTATAGTGCCAATAAAATCACGGTGCAGTTCATAAATAGGGATTCATTTGTTGTGGAATCCATTCTCCTTCTCTCCTGATCAGTACCAAGACCAATACCTGGCCTTGCAAAAGATGAGTAAGCACTGACCTGCATCATAGAAGAATTAAAACCAGCTTAATCCCTAGAAAAGCACAAAAAGGCAACATCTCCAACAGCCTTGCTACTCAGAAGACAACATGCATTGGTCAAGAAACAAATTAAAATTTTCATTATTGAAACTAATTTAGTGGAACAGATAAACTACCTGATTTGTGAAAAAATCTACAGAATAGATCACAGAGATTCTCGCATGCTGGAAATATCAAAAGATACTTTACCAATGGCAGCTGATGTGTAATTTTGCTGTGGGGACACAAAATTCCAAGAGGATCTGCAACCAAATCTGGATGCATTGAATCTACCTTTACCATGGAAAGAAGTACATGAGGAGCACTACAACAAAATTCAACAGTATGATAAACTGAGGAAATACATAAAAGTATAAATATAACCAAAACAACCCAAACAGAAAGCATAACTACTAGGAACTGAATTGAAATCTCCACACACCAATATCGGAATTTCAGCACTTGCGGCTATTTTCTACAATCCTTTTAGAAGTGTAAGAACCTGAATAAACATACAAAAAATACAAATTAATTATCATCTTTCCTGGAAGATATTGATTTAAAAATCATACAAGGAGATTATCAGAACCAGCCAAAGATTGACATCCTTCAAATCTTGGTGAACATTTACATGTGTATTTGCCTGTATTAGAAGACCCATAAAATTACAGGTTACTGTATATACATAATAATGAGATGAAAATGTAAAGGAACAAGAAGAATCTTGCCTTTCCCTTCCTCTTAGGAGGCTAGTGAGAGAACACATGTAAAAACTAAGACCTCCACAGTAATGTCTCCTTTAGTTTCCTTTTTTTAACATCTGAGAAAAGAAATTCAACAGAAGAATAAGTTCACAACATGATGCTCCTATGAGTGTCTGTCATTTGAGCCTCTTTCCTGTTCACAGAAGTTCACCATCAAGTTGCATTAGTTGATTTTCCATGCAGTATCTTACTAACAGCATGAACAAACTAATTAGTTAAATGATTTCAACTACTTGACAGTAACTGGGAAGAGTGCTATAAAAGCCAGCAAATCTTTTTGAACTTTATATTGCCAGATGATATATAATGAAGCAGAAAGATCCAATATGTAAAGTGTTTTGTAATTAGTTTTCTTATAAATTTCTTTACAACACAAGCCTTGACACTAGAAATATTTTATTTCAATAGATCCAAGTAAATCTCTAGATAAGTAATAACATCTATGAGGACATAAACATACCATGGAGGGTGAAGACAAATCAAGTTCCCAACTTCAAGGTCAACATCCACTTATCTACACCTGGAAGTAATTCAACTAATTTTTGTCTAGAAAATGGAAAAGAAAATAAAGGGTAAATTCACTAATGCAGTTGAAAAATAAGATCACAACAGCAGAACTACATTAATTCTTCCAAAAATGGTTAAATAATTAAGATAACTGAGAAACTCGAAGGCATAATTATTGAAAAATTCCTAAATACAAAATTCTCCTATATTCAGGCAATGCTTCCAACAGTTTTCCACCATAACTAATTTTCTTCTGGTTCATAATGTTCTCCATTTTCGGTATCTCCCTTTCTTCTTCTCTTTTCCTATTTTATTTGCTTTTTTCGATTCCTCTGTAAATCGAACCCTCTTCTTACTCTGACTACGTGATCTCCCATATCCCAACCCTAAAAACAATTCATTATTTCACACTTGAATATAAAATTTAAAAAACAAACTTTACCTTTCAATTCAAATTCGATCATCTTTATGAAATCAGAGTCCAGACATTCATGAAATTGACGTGCAATTAAAACCACACTGCCAGAAATCGCAATGGCCGCCATAAAACCGATTCCCATTGATGAACTTGTCATTTCCCATTAATGCAAAGTAAAAATATGCGATCTTCACATTTTATAGGGTTGTAAAATTTTGAAGGGAAAAATGTTGATGCAGAAAAGGTTTGTGAATGGACGGTCAGTACAAGAAAATGAATGACCTAGAAAAAAAAAGTGTAAACGAAAAAGAATAAATACAAATCGATAATAGGATCTTCATCTTCCTCGCTAGTAGACACAACAACCGTTTCAAGCTTAACAATTGGATCAACCTAATCTCCGGTGTCCTCGTCATCAGTAACTGAGAGAAGAGTGGAGATGAAGAGGGGCGACATATGAGAAAAAGGTAGAGAAGAAGACTGATAGAGAGAGATGGTTTAGGGTTGAACTTAATATAAAATATATAATAATTATTAATTTTTACTATTAATAAAAATTATAAATATTTAATAACAATATATAATAATTAAGTTAATTAAATTAAATATATATATATATATATAACAATATTTAGTATATCATAAATATAATATGCATATAATATAATTTTAAAAAATTGGATTTGGAACTTGGAAGTGAATTTTTATATTTTTTAAATTTAATTAAAATTTTATTTTACTTATAATATTTTTACAATATTATATAAGGATATATTTCTTGAATATATGGTCAAAATATTAAAGTGGTCTCTAATATTCCTACCAAATGAGGCAGTAAAAATTTTACTTTTCGTCATAATTTGCATCCATTTCGACGACATTTATCTACAAATTTTTTTCGTCGCTGTTTTGCTTGAATTTGCTTTGAAAAATATTGCTTCTATTCAACACACCGTCAAAATATTTTGTCGACAATAAATTTTAGTGGTATTTAGCTATTTTCTTATGGTGTAATAAATAGTAAAATATCAAATTTGACTTATAAATCCCATAATAGGTATGAAGTTTGTGGTTTTCGTTTAAACTATATATATTTAACTATTTAATGTCTCAATAATTTATACACTTAATAGTTTTTCCAAAACTATGTTAAGATTTGAAAAATTTTAATTGTTTTTCTAATTTTTATGATTTTTTTATTTATTATTACAATTTAGTAAAAATATAAGTCCTTATGAAAATTTCAAAATTTTGAAATATTATTGTTATGAACTTATGTATAAATTTTCATATTAGTTTTTTTAACACTTTGTATAAAAATTGTGAAAATGTTACAAAAAGTATTTCAAAAATGTATCTATATATTTAATGCAATACTTTTCTAAATGTGTTACCGTAAACCAAAATTTTATCAATTCTATTGTAACACTTGTGGACAACACTTGGATTATATGTTGCTACTAGCTATTTATGGCGTAGTTACATCAATTCATAAACCGCACAAGAGTATCTTTAATGTAAACCATATTCTATTAAGAATAACTTGAATTACTTGGAATTTTCTGTAAACTAATCTCTTAAACCATTTAACATTACTTTTGATTCTAATACATGGAGAAATACCATTCTTTGTTTATTACAATGGATTCTACATTAGATTAAGTATGATTAACCTAACCAATTCATGCATAAATCAAACATATAATATCCTATATCTTTCGATTATTACAACATACAACATTACGAATCTTTTTCATGCATTGGAATATACATACATAATATCAATGTCATCTTTATCAAACAACATTAAAACTTATTATAATCCTATATGCACTTGGTCATGATTAACTCAACATGCATATCTAGCATTTAAAACAAGAATTAAACAAGGAATCGTCAAGTAGTAGTGAAGCAATCCCATCTTAATCATAGAAATAACATGTTTAGAGAACAGCATACATAATGATGAATTCTTGCAACAAAAACTCTAACATTCAATCTATATAATAGTTGTCAATCTTTACAGAGATTGGCCAATGGAGTTGGTCATCACTCCAGGGAATTTCGGGCAAGTAAGTGATCAAATACAAAGAGTATGATTAACTCTTATTCAATATAGGAAAACAAAAAACATAAAAACACCATGGGAAGGATTACAACTCTTATGGAGTTATAAACCTTTCCCATACAAGAAGGATGCTTTCTTTGAGTGGAGAGGCATCTTTTTACTCCTATAAATCCTCTGAATTGCTGTAGAATCCGTCCCTAAAGAGTCCCTCTCTCTATAATTTGTATTTCTTGTATAGAGTGTTCTCTCTCTCTCAAATTATGTATGAAAATGAAGAGTTTGATGGCTTTTTGTGGAGTTTAAGGGCGGTATGTTGTGTTTTCGTTAGTTCCAAGAAGCTGGGATGTATTGGGATTGATTTAGAGTGGATAAACATCAATTTGGAGGGAAAAAGTAGGGAGAACAATGGTCATTTCAAATAAACGGTTGTTTATAACAGTCTGAAAATCGAGCAGGTTGCGATCGCGATATAGGGGCCGCGATCGTGACACTCCTAGTGTTCTTTGGGGCTGACTTCCATGCTTGGGTCGCGATCATGACAGAGCCCTGTCCATCAACCCTTAATTTTTCACTTTTGCTCGTTTCTCATCCATAATTCTTTTTTATTTGTCCTAATCCTTCATAAATGTCCCTTTAACAACTTTAATCTTGAAAAACCTAAAAATACACATTCTGACACAAAATATTTATTAAATACACATATTTTATGCTTATTTTGTATGCTAAATATGTATGCTTTGCACATCATATCAAGATCACATGAATGTCTATATTTATTTTATCAACCTCCATATGAACTATATAAGACTAAATGGTTCTAACTATATGTGCTTTGCACATCATATCAAGATCACAGGCTTTCTTTGTGCAAGATCTAGTGGGATTTGCTATATATTGGTAGTGGGACTAAAGCCCATAGACTACCAGTGCATTCTAGAAAACTATAGTGGTCTCCAATTGAGAAATTTGCATAGCCACTCTAGAGAGAACCTATCTCGATAGCTATCTTGTGTTATCCCTTACTAACTGACATATATTATGAATAGCAACAAATATGGACTTGTCATCTTATGCTCTACTAATCACATTTTTTATTCTAGATGTACTGACAAATAACTTGCGTGCCTAACTCATTCTGGTATAACCAAGTAATATCATCTTAGTGGGTGCTGAGTGGAAATCATATCGACTCATTATCAACACCAACATATTTATTGGCACACCCAATCATTCCTATACTCGTTATCTTGTTACAGAACAGTTAGATGTATGTAAAAATGTTTGACATTGCATATTCATGTTATAATGATCTCAAGACAGCGAATATAATGAGATCAATACGTAATATAACTATGAAGATAAAACATCTCTGGCACATATCAATCTAGTACTATATAGGGCCCATATCTATCCATACTCCTCAATGGAATATCAGTACTATGAATAGTTAGACACTACTATACAGTCAGCTAGTATACAATTCTGTTCTTTCCATTCTACTAGCTGGAATGACTTGGGACATGAATTTATATCCATAACCTTTTTGCTTATAGTCTCATTTATCAATGTTTGAATACTTAATAAACTAAAGCAGGTTATAAAAATGGATACTCTATTTATTCATGACATAATATATATAATAAAAAGATCAAATGTCTTTATTCATGTACTATAAAACTACATATTTACAAACTTCTTACAAGTATAATATATGATTGAGAAACCAATACAATCAAATGCACAATAACACATTTAACTAGAAAGCTTGTGAAGTTTTCTTAATTAAAAGGGTGATGAGAAAAAATCCCTTATACTATCTCAATAAGAAATTTTTGGAGTATGAGAGTTGGTACAACATTGTAGAGAAGACTTATGCTGAAATGATGTGGTTAACAAAGAAGTTGCATTAATATTTCCAATACTATTAGATTTATATTTTTGCAAGGGTCAACCAAATGAAATATTTATGTCAACCCTAGGCATTGTTTATGTCCGCAAGAAAGTTGTTAAATGAAGAGAAGTGGAAAATTTTTTAGGCCATCAATCGATTGAATCAGATTACATCAAAGACTTAAAATATGGATGAGTAGTTAGCCATGGTGGTAGAGGAACTGACACTATGGCATAGATTGCACAATAAACCAACAAAATTTGTTACATTTGCACTAAATTCGTTACAGTAGGGCAAAAAAGGTGGCCTATGGCAACAAAATCGTATATTGACTATTACCTTTGCTCCTAATGGCAACAAAAGTTTATATAAGGGAATGAGTTTTCATCATTGTTTTATGTTACTAAATAAATTGCAATGAGGTTTAGAAATGGCAAAGGCAATAGAAAAAGGACACTAACGCAATGAAATATTACTGCCTTAGAAATCTATATCCATATTAATTTAAATGTTCAGCAAAGAGCTTAAAGCTAAGGCTGCAACATTTTGATTCAATAGAATGATATTTGTTTGAAAGCACTGAGAATTATTTCCTAAATGCAATGAAATATTTAGTAAAGGCAATGAGTATTATAGTAAAAGCAAGGAAATATCTTATAGGTAGTAACAGAAAACCATCAACACTAAGAAGCACAATTTCAATCACAAAATCAACAAATAACAATCACATGCATAAATAAATTATCCTTTATAGACATCGAAAGGGCCTGACCTAATATCAATGGAAGCATCAATACTAATAAGACTCAAATGCTATATTTAGTCATCGAGCTGGCATATTCGGGATGAATCAAATTCATAGCAATCACCCATAGATAAATATGACATATAATTTCAACGAGGAGAAATATGAATTATCTCCCACCCCTTTTTTACTTAGAACTTTAAGAAAAAACAAGTGACAGTATCTATATATACACCACCTTTTATGTAACTGGAATGATGCTTGCACTACCAACATGACATTTTAGACAAAGGCATGCCTCCAAATCATAATCTTTCTTCAAAGGATGTTAATGAGAAAAAAATAGACATATAGAATGTCATATTATATAGTGCATAAGATATCAGTGCTTATTACTCTCTTACTTATGTAAGTTTGTATTATAATAGGCATCTCAAAATGACTTTCAACCTCAATTGATTTTCGCTTCTCCTTCTCGTACTTTTTCTAGATTCCCTTGTAAGAATAAGGTTATGATTAACCAATAAGAGAATTAATGACTCTGCATTGGCAATTACTTTTATGAACTGGGTTTTATTCGATAAGGGTATCTAACTCTGTATAAGTATTTGCATTTTCTACTCTAAAAAGTTGAAAAGGAATTTCAACACCTCATCTTGAACCAAAGCATTAAATTATCTATGCAACAAAATACAACTACGTAATGGAAAGACCATAATGCATGTTTGATGCTGGCATTAATAGATAATCCAAATGCATGACTTTCCCCTCCAATTCACAATTGAGGGCATCATTTGTCTTATTTACTTTAGATTAAGTGCATCATTTGTCTTATTTAGCATTTTATATCTTGAATAATGTCGCCTCTTGCTATCTCATCTATACATTTGGTGACCTCATACTCACCGCTTAAGATAAAATGTATCAAATAAACTCATAAAGAAGCACCTTAAAAAAATCAAAAACACTAATCAAATTTGTCTAGTATTGCACGGCAGAGAAAGGGAACCTAAAAAAAAAAGAAAACACCAAGAAAAAACACTTAGGGCCAGTTTGGCATTGCTGTTGCCAAAAGCTGGAAAAGCTGGGAAAGCTGCTTTCCCAAAAAGCAGCAAATTGTAGCTTCTCCAAAAAGCAGCTTTTCCAGCGTTCCCAACTTTTAAGGAAAGCAGCTTTACATTTACCAAACGCTCTTCTAAAAAAAACAGCTTTTACAGTTTTTTCAGCTTTTAAGAAAATCAACTTTGCATTTACCAAACGCTGCTTTTAGGGAAAGCGGGTGGGAAAGCTGGGAAAGCAGGTGGGAAAACAATGCCAAACTGGCCCTTAGTCTATACCTTATCTCATACTGACCTAAAAATAATTTAAAGACCGAGGGATACATGTAAATTCAAATAGCTTGATATCTAATATTATAACAATAAAATTGAATTGTATGGATGTATACGAGAATGAAGTTAACTCATAAAAACTGGATTATTAACGAGTATAACAAATAATGCATATGGGTACCTTAAGGAAAAAGGAAAAGGAGAATTAATTGATCAATTTCTTCTTTAGATACTCCTTCCAATTTTTCAGTCAAATGATGATTTAATCTTGTTGTTAGAAAGATGTGTCCAGTATTTGTTTTGTTTATTTTCAGCAAAGTTGTTTTATTCAGAGTACAAGTTAGGTTGTCAGTTCATTCCAGCATATGGCTGAGAATAGAGTAGAAGTTATTTTTAGTGTGTAGTTACTCTCTAAACGTGGCTGTACTTTATTTAGAACTTTTTGTCTGTTGTTTTTTATATATATATAAGAAAACCCAGAAAGTGATGCGGCAGTTTTTTAGCATCACAAATTTCCTTCTGTGTTATTTTTTTTCTCTTATTCGATATAAGAAAGAAGCAGGGGAGAAATTAGTCACTGATATTAAATTTTAGAACCAACATTTGGTATCAAAGCCAGTACTGCAATAGCCGTGTGTTCAAGAATCCATGGCAGGTAAAGATGGAGTGTAATACCCCGAATTTTCTATCCAGACTTTATGTTTGTGTTAGTGTTTAAGAATCGATATATATATATATATGTTGCTTGGTCATGGGTGTATTTCTTTTAGTTGTGCCATTACCTTGTTATGTTGAGTTATATATATGTATGGGTTGTTTAAAGTGAAAATTGATGCTTAGCAATTGTTAATCTTTTCAAGCCATAAATGTTGTTTGTACCCAACCCATTTTCTCAACCCATTTTTATAAGCCCATAACTTTGTCTCTTAAACCCAACCCAAAAACCCATATTTATGTCATATATATATGTGTGTATATATATATTTGTGTTTAGGTTTTGAAAAAGAAAA
>CAOJCR013687302.1:0-10476 GCA_948330485.1 Euphorbia neoarborescens | reverse complement strand
AAATAAAGGAAGAAAAAGAGGAATGTATAATGTACCTCGTACTGTGTTTATAGTCGGAACAGCTCAACTTTCTTAGTTGGTTGGGTGAATAACGGTCACCCCCTATCCACGAAGGTCCTATGCATCCAGCGAGTTGAGCTTGACCCTTCATTCTCGTGGACGGCCCAATTGACTGCTCCATAATATTTCTTCCCCACTGCTAGTAATTTTTCCTCTTGTTTACTTGCCCAAAGAAATGAAAATGATATGGGTAAGCCAATGGATAGTGGAAGAAAAACATCCAAAAAATTGAGTAAAAGAGTCTTGGGCTCCAATTTTGGAGACTCATCCTATGATGATTTTCGCGTTGGTTTGACGTCTATCTCATCAAACCTACTTTTTGCCCAGAGGCAATCTACAATTGGTGCCTCAGCACCCCTATCCTCTTCGAAGTCCCTCCCTTTGCTATTATCGTTGTACCTGTAAAGAGTCTCCTTCATATAGTCAACATCAGGGCAATAACAATCAAGAAAGCTACTTTTTAACAATTTAGCACATTTCTGTTCTACTTCCACACTAGGGAGAGGGACAAAATCTGAGCCGGGGTTGCTTACCCCTCCCAACTCGTTACTTACCTGAACTGGAGGGGGATGGATTCTAGCATCAGAAGATGTACTCTACTCCTGTTGTTCCCTAAGTAGCTGAGCAACCTTTCTTCCCAACTCTCTACAGTAGGCCTCTTAATAAGCTAATCTAGCTGATTGATCAGCAAGTTTACTTGAAATTTCTTTTAACAACGATAATACCATATCTTCCTGCTGTTGAGGGGGCGACTGCTGTGGAGGTTGGTTACATTGATACATTGGGGCCTCACCAAACCCCCGATTATAGTGCTCATAAGGGAAATCGAAGGAAGAATTCAGCCATTGTGATTATTAATATAAGAAAAGTTAGGGTGTTGAATCCTCCTCCCGTAGTCAATATTGTCATAATAAGTTAAATCATAGGAGTTTTGCATATAATACCTGTGATTACCTCCTATGTAGCTTACCATTTCATTCGATTGGGTAACCGAATCACCCAATCTATAACTCTGACTTAGATAGTCTCTGCCAACAACCTGATTCAGTCGAGCCATCAGCAAGTCCATCTTGTCATTCATCTCTTCCACGGTTGCATCTCGGCGTCCTAATCCGCAACCTGGAACTCATCTCGTGTAGTATAATTAGTTTGCCACATTATAAAACTAACTACACGAGGATGTATATAAAAAAAGATAAAAATAACAAAAATAAAATATCTACAAAATAAAAAGTATTCACAAACAAATAATACTCAATCCAACTATTCGACCTTTGGTCCGATGTTGCAGGAAATAAATCCCCGGCAATAGCGCCAAAAACTTGATGACGCTCAAGTATAACACTTGAATGGATGTCTTTCAGGTCCAGTGTACCCCATCGATGTCAAGTAATAATTTGGAAAAGTCCAGGTATCAATACACAGGATTTATTCTGCAATCACCGATCTACTTGGTATCCTAGCTGTTTGAGCGGATATAAAATTGAGGTAAATTAAACTAAACTACTCTATTTCTAAACTAAATCTAAGCTAAGTGATCCAGAATCTATAAGCTCCTCAGAATGAGGTGGGATGGAGCTCACATCAACAATAACCACAAATCAAATTATGTATGCTACGCATGCAAAAGGGTTCTGAATATGCAAAATAGGTTTATTGGCGCCTAGCCTATTGTCCCATTTGTAAGCAGTAGGACTAGTTCCGGGTTCAGAAGGTAAGGGTCCGTAACATCATGGGTGTGTCAAATCCGTATGATTTTTGGGTTGTCAATCCCGATAAGACCAAACTTATATAAAGCATATTAGATTAAACCTAATAAAGTACGGAATCGAAACCAATCACAAAAACAATAAACATCCACAAATCAATTGCAATTATTATTAATAAGAGAGGAAGAAAATAACAATGAAACACCGATCCAATACAGAGTTACGGTTCACAACTAGTTAAAAGTAATCAAAAAGAGGATAAAAGACTGCCCTTAATTATCCTATTAACCGAACTCCAGCGGTTGGAATTGAAAAGGTGGAGGAAGCCTCCATAAAGTAGAGCCAAGTTATAGAAACGAAGTTCATCTAGCAAAAACCCTAGTCTGAGAGGGGAGGAGAAATATTATGCAAACTCTGGATAAAGAAAAACCTAATACAAATGTTCTATTTATAGTCTGGCCTAATCCGGAAATAAAAACTTTGAAAATAGCTGATTTTAAGTAATTCCCGCAAAGTGATACGATTCTGGCTTTTGACATAAGTGGTCGTGTCAACCTCAGAACACATTTCACTCCTTCTGGCTAGCTTGGTTGAGATGACACAAGTTTGGCTTCATGACACGTGTACTCGTGCTATGGCCATAACTTTCTCATACGATGTCCAAATCCAGTGATTCAATATCCGTTGGAAAGCCAAGAGAATTATCTACAGCTTATTTCTAATAAGCATCTTCGAATTCGGCCTCTAACAATCTTGAAATTCGCTCCCAAGTTGATTGATGAACATTTAAGCTCTAATTGGACTTCAATCACGTACCTCGGCTTATGCCCATCTCGGGTCTCCATTCCTACATGCTCCATCTCAACCAACATGTCAAGATATACAAGTCCTTGGTCATATTGACCTTGGACCAAAGAAAACAAAAACATACAAATAAACCAAAAAATAACCAAAATATGCATAAAAGATCAAAATGCAAAGAAAACTGAAAATGCATGAAAAAATAACCAAAACACACGAAATCAATCAAATTATCCATTATTAAATCATAAATAACACCTAGAATATAAGGTCAAATATGGCCTTATCACCCCTCAAGAATAAGGTGAGAAAAACGATCCAAAGATTACCCTAAAATCCCAAAATACAAGTATATATAGCTAGGTATTGAAAAGAGTTCTAAAAGGGATAAAATTAGCTGACAAATCATCCAAATTTGTGGTGACACATCGTGTTACAGTATGACACGAGGTTGCAGTGTGACACGACCTCGTGTAGATATTTTGCCACTTGAAACCACTTTAAAGATTGATTCTGCCACTTGAGATTGTTTTTGCCATAATGCCTTCGTATGATATCCGAATGACAAGATTCGAGATGTTTAGGAAAGCTAAGAAATATATCTTTAACTTTGTCTGTAATAGCCAAATCCAAATTTGCACTCTATTAGCATCATAATTGGATTCAAAGTTGCTGGATATGTTACACACCCTTTACACGTTTCTAAAACATGTTGCATTTCACAACTCACCATGTTGTTGAGAACACGCCTGTGAGTAACTTTCTAGACAAATTGAGATTTCAGTGCTTTCCATAACATTCTGTGTTATCATAGCATGCCGGCGTGTAAGTTTATGCCAAAAATTGATTTTCTTTCTGTAAGATAACACGTCGAGATATGTTTGATAGACTGCACACTCTCTCTTGTTTCATCCATAACTTTCTCATACAATATCCAAAGTAGGCGATTCAAGATCCGTGGGAAATATAGAAGAATCATCTACAGCATAATCACTAATAAGCATCTTCAAATTCTGCCTCTAACTATCTTGAAATTGGATCAAAAGATGTTGAACATGTAAGCATCAATTGGACATAGACTTTTCACATATTGCAGACTTCATCTTGTTTCCTTCATAAATTTCCCATCCGAAGTCTAATTCTGATAATCCAATATTCATTGGATAGGTTATAGAGAGATCTTAGATTTTTCTTTGAAGTGTGTTTTCCGAATAAGACTGTAGCTTTCTTAAAATCTACTCTAAATTTGGTAGATAAACGTTTAAGCATTAATTAGACTTCCTTCATGTACCTCAACTCATGCCCATTCTAGGTCTCGTTCCTTGAATTCTCAACACAATAAAACCGTTATGTTATACAAGTCCTTGGTCTTAATGACCTTAGACAGAAATAAAAATGAAAAACATAAAAATGGACTGAAAACAACCAATATGAGTACAAAAGACCTAAATGCAAATAAAAAGAAATTCATGAAAGAACGAACAAAAACACATAAAATGAGTCAAATTATCCGTTATTAAATAAAAAATAACACCTAGAATATAAGGTTAAATATAGCCTTATTACACATCCCCACAGTTATAAGTGGTCCAAAGCAGGTTTACAGCTCTTCCATAATTTGTAAGGCATGGTAGCAATGGATTTAAAAGGTACGCTATTAAGTACATATATGGCTGTCAATGAGGCATCTCCCCAAAAGAAGATAAGCAAGTTGGCTTATCCCATCATAAAACATACCATCTATATTCTTTTCGTAACTCTATTTTCTTGTGGAGTTCTAGGTACAGACAACTGATGTTTAATTCCCTTTTCATCACATAAAGCTTTAAATTCCTTAGAGAGGTACTCTCTTCCTTGATATAATCTTAAAGCTTTAATCGTTTTATCTAGATGATTTTCTAACCATAAATCTTTTGAAACATGCTAATGCCTCAGACTTATGAGCAATCAAATAGATATAACCAAAACGAGAATATTAGTCTATAAATCTAATGAAATAGTATGCACCATGCCTAGCTCTAACATTCATTGGGCCACATATGTCGGCATGAATTAATTACAATGGTTGGTTAGCATGCTTTGCTTTACCAAAAGGTTTTCTTGTTATTTTTCCTTTTAAGTAGCTTTCACAAGTTGGAAGATCTACCTTTGTTAAATTACCTGACATACCTGCTATGGGTAATCGTTATAAACGATGTGCACCAATGTGACTAAGTCTAGCATGACATAATTTAGACATATTAACATCAGATACAGAAGAGTCAATATGAAAGGAAAAATTATCATTACGTACGTGATCTGGATCAATATCTATTATAATAAAACCATTCAACATATATCCACCACCAAAGTTAATATTGTTTAAAAAAATATTGAAATTATTTTATTCAAAAGATAACTTGAATTCCAAATTCATTAATATAGAAACAGATAATAAGTTCTTCCATATTCCAAGAGCATAAAGGACATTATCAAGGTATAGTGGATGACCACCATTGAGAATTAGCCGACAACATCCGATTTCTAAAACTTCCTCCCTAGAATTGTTACCCACATAGATATATTTTGTTCCTCTTGGAATACTTTAGAACTCGACAAAAGAATCACATTCTTTTATTATATGGTATCTGGCTCTTGAGTCTACAATCACATTGGATGAGATTCACTTAAGAAAATAGAACTTGAAATAAATAAATTACAATTACAAAAATTTACAGCTTTTTCCTTAGGAGCTTTGATATCTCTTACAAAATGTCCCTTCTCTCTGCAATTATAACACCTCACATGAGAGATGTTCATCTTTTGCTTAGATTTTGAATTGGAATACTACCTATCATTCGCTTTGAATTTTCCTTCTTGGAGAATTTCTTCTTCTTCCCCTTGGATTTTGGACCTGAATTTGAGCCATCCATATAAGCTTCGGATCTCACTTTCACAGAGGATAAACTGTCTTTCTCTAGCTCAAAATGATGAACAGCATCATCAAATGTCCTAATATCCCTTGCATGGTAAGGTGCAACTTTATATCCTCCCACCCACCAAGCAAAGAACAGATTATGTCTTGAACTTTTTGCTTTGTCGTCAACACATGACCAGCATCATGGAGCTCTTGCATCATGTTTGACATTTCCCTCGAATGCATTTTCATGGTATGGTTAGCTCTCTTCTTGTACATATCAAATTTGATAGTCAAAGAGTGAAGTCTAGTTATGGAGATACCTCTAAAACTCTCCTTGAATGCATCCCACATTTCCTTAGTTGTATTGTGGACACAGAACTTTCTTCCAATGTCATCATCCATCGTACTCAGCATGATGATATAGGGAGTAGAGTTCTTTTTCTTCCAGGCTCGATAAGCCTCAATTTCCATCATGGCCTGAATACCAGTTCCCTCTTCTAGGGGATCCATAATCCTCTCCAGAGCTTATAAATCCCCTTGCTCTTTAATTATATACTAGATCTTCAGAGCCTATGTATCATAATTGTTGTTATTTAGGCAGAGGTCCTTGTTTAACTCGGCAACAAATGATTTTGTAGTAGCCATTATCGAATTTTACTGCAAAGATAAAGTGGCTAGAAGTAAGTAGGTGATACATAATATTTGTTATTAGATTATCTAGGACCAAGAATAGAGTTTGATTCACATAAAATCAAATCCTATACGCAATGCATACAATCACCATTCACTTGGGCTAATATATGTAATACTTTAATCATAAATGTTCGATAATAAATATAAATGCTTTAACTGAGTCTTAGTTTCCTTTCTAATGCATATAAACACATAGTTATAGCTTTCCAAAAGAAAAAAAAAAGATAAAAGTACTAAAACTGTAAACAATAAAGAATATATTTACGTTTAAAATATAAATATAAAAGAAACAATATTTAACTAATAAACATTTATTATAAATTCAATTCAATATTAAATACATAAAAATTCATATCCGCCAATACAAATGTTCTGAAGCACTAAGCAATAAACTATTAACCAAGAACGACACAAAACAATCTAAAAAATAAAATTTGGGCCGTCATAAGAATCAATAACTGATCCAGTCCCAGACGCCTCAGAGTGGTAATGCTCTAGAGTCAGTGGGTCCTCCTCATCATTATCATCTATTTACTCTTCAAACTCGAAAACCAAATTCACTACCTCAATCAACTTAAAAGTGACTGGGAAAAACTTTGTAAACCTATGAAACATATCCAAAAGGTCGTGGGGCATCCCTTCAGCACTAGGTATAACCATATCAAGGCAGGGATGATGGATCTCCTTGTTACTCTTAAGTAACATTGTCCTAGGATATCGAGCTACCATAGCTCCACGAGAAAATATATTCAATATAAATGTCTTGTACTTATTTAGGTACCATTCCTCATTTAGTAAATTCACACAGGAATCTAAAACCCTGTTGTACTCTATATTCCCACCATACCAATATTTTTCAAAGTGCTTTTCATGAAATGCTCTCTTCGTGAAATCTAGCATCATTAATAGGTTTTGGCCACCATTGAAACCACCTTTCCAAATAAGCTCTTAGATCTCTCAATTTAAATTGTTAAACATTTCCATCACTCCTACGAAAACAAATTCCTCAAGAGGTGGATATCGTTTGGAGAAAAGCTCTAATATCGATTTCGATAATACCATGAGATCTTCCAGTGACTGGACCTCAGCTGGTCATTTCACAATGAATTCCATTTCTACAGCAAACATAGAAACAGAAGAAAACGAGTCACTAATAAAAAATAATCAGTATTAAATATACAATAACAATACTGATTCAATTCTTAATGCACAATTAAAACATTTATACTTAATAAATCATACTGGAATTTTCTGGAATTTTTAAAATAATTTTCTGCATTTATACACAAAAAAATTCTTATTTATTTTTGTTTAAATTTAATAAAATAAATATTAACCAAATTACAATAATTCTCTAAAATATACCAAAAATTCTACAAAAACTATAGAGAATAGTCTGGTGAGAAAATGGAGGAACAACAACGGATAGAAGACCCCTCACCCTCCCACAAGCACTGAAGGGAATTTAGCCTACGCACAGGAATGTACTATATGCACCTGAGTATACACGGGAGGAGGTCCAAACTTGTTGACACATGGTAGTCTGTGATAGGTGTTGAACTGTCACCTTTTGACATGTGGCACAAAATGATTATTGGGAGAGGGTGACGTGGCAATGTTGACGTGGAAAATTGTCTATACAGTGACAAGTGGCGTTACTGCATTCATCTATATCAATGACATATGGAAACACATGGCAAATTAACAGTTAAAGGGGTGATTTGCTATGACACATGGTGTTATATGATTGACCAAGCGGTTACATGTGTCAGTTACCCACAACACGTGGCAACATATGATTGGTGGGTCATACTGTTTTACTTCTCAACCTTTCAATAACCGTCAAATGAGAAATGGACAAGTGTTTCACTAATTCAAAATAGTCAATCATAGAGCAACACGTGGATTGGTAATTTAAAACTAATTTAAAAAACCATACCGTCAAAGCCCAATCGCATGGAGAAAAGTGAAGACCACACGTCGCCTTTTGGTGCGCTGGTGAATGTGAAATTTTATACCCCCACATGATTTTTTATGCTGAATTTATTGGTAGTCTCATAATTGCAAAATATTAAACTCAAATTTACAGATTACATAGTTATATTGAATTTATAGTATAATTTCATCCAAAATGCCATATGAACGGAAAGAAATTCAACGAAAACTCATTTCATGTTTTGGATAACTAGAATTAAGATTTAGTCACATAAATAAAAAAAACCAATACTATGATACCAAAGAATAGATTTACACATTGAAACCCAAAAATCAAACTAATCAATAATGCATACAAGATGACTTACAGGTTAACTGCAACGGAATGAGTCACCTTGAGATAGATTATTGATGTTTTACGTTTAAAACTTTAGGATGTTGCCTGGTTCCCTTTGATATGCATATAATTAAATGTATATGGAGTAGTGTCTTTTTTTGCACATTCTTTCGATGAAAGGATAGAAGAGTTTTCGTTTTGGAGTGTTTTGGTTTAATGAGTAAAATCTTAGATACTCAGAGTGCGTCGAGTGAGTAAAGTTTCTAACATGCATAACGTGTGTAATATACATAATGTACATAACCCGAATATAGGAAATGTTCTCCTATTTATAGAGAAATTCCCTTAACTTCCAAAACAGGACAAACTACATATTTGGTCTCTAGGTATTTCAACTTAATCCCAATTCAATCCTAATTATTACAGACAGACTGGGTTAAAAACCAACAATAATAAATATTGATAATGAATCTCAAAAAATTTTACAAGTTGCATATATTTCTTAATAACATAATAAATTTGGATAGAAAAATTACAAAATTTTGAAAAATGATCGAAAAATATCCAAATATTTAACAAAAATTTTAAACATCATGCGTAAACTATTAAGATTATATGTAATAAAAGATACTAACATTAATGTTAAATAAGTTATGTCAATAAGGAGACTTTTGATGTAATTTCATAATAAATCTTAAAAATTTATTCCATTATGCTACTAACTTTCATTATCCATAGTTGAATGTTTTAAAACAATAATTCTATTTTTTTGTAATTTTTTTATTATTTATATTATTTAATTAGAGAAATATTTATGCTTCTAAAAAATTATGAACTTCGTACTTGAGGTTCATTGTATTCGTAATGACTAACATGAAAAATTTAATTTTGAAATCTAAAGGATTAGATAGTTTTTAGAGGGTATGTATTGGATGAAGACCTTTAGTTATCAATTTCTAAAATACATGATAACTTGTAGGAGTTGATAGAGGACTATGATCTTCCAAACTTACCTGATAACTGGAATTTCTTGCAATACAAGTGAGTCGAAGCCGGATTGCTCGAATAATTCTACTCTGATGCTAAAGTCAGAAACTTAAAGAGAAAGTAGTAGAGTATTATAAATGTGCACTTAGGGTTCTTACCTTTCTTCTTTCAATCTGTATATAAGGCTAGAAAAGGGTCCTCTTTCCTCATTTCTCTGAGGATCATTATATTTTTAGCCCCCATGATATGGTCTACCAAGTTTATTCAATCTCATCTCTAACCTTTAGCCGTTTTGTATATCTAACATAACTGGTTTTTTTGACTTCTATCTCTTTTTCTCCCTGTCACTTAGCCATATTAGAATCTAACATTCACTACAACATTAATTACACTTGACTACAACATTAATTATACTGGTCTTACCCTATTGGGTGAATTCGAACGTCCTCAATGTGATACCTGACCCATGTGCTGTGTTTTCTAGTTACAGGCCCACATTAGGAAGTCCATGCCATGGCTGATCACCTACTGCCTATCTCCTTACAGAGCCAACAACACCTGACTTACTTCATCCATCTGTTGAAGCAGGTAGGAAGGCTATGGGTACCACGATGGCTGAATACCCATTGTACACCTCTTTATAGAACTTATAGAGTTCAAGTTGCTTTGTTCATCCACCGAAGACGATAGGAAGGCCATGGGTACTGGGACGGCTAATCACCTATTATCGTCTCCTTACAGAACCTATGGTGCCCGACTTGGCTAATTCATCCGCTGGATCTGGTTACTGTCAATCACCTGAGTTGGGTCAGGTATTACTTTATTCGTTCACTGCAGCCGATTTATTGGCCTTTCTTTTTGCCATATAGGATAATGATAGGTTGTACAAAGTACACTTATTTAGCATAAATATGAGTGCATTTTAGGCATAAATAGGGGATTTAATGGTTTTCTTGTGTAGGAATGATTATTTATGCAGGGTGTTGACATGAATATGACATATGAAAGCTAAGGAAGGATTTCAAACAAGTAAAACAATGAAGAGGGCAAGATGA
>CAOJCR013686715.1:0-11695 GCA_948330485.1 Euphorbia neoarborescens | reverse complement strand
AAAAGTGTCTTGTGGTTTTACAGTTTATCAAAATAAGAACAGTGGATTTTTTTGTATAAAATGCTTTGGTTTTGCACCAATATAAAAAAATGAATTTTTTTATAACACGTTTATAAAAAAATAGGACTGTGAATTTTTTTGTATCAAACAGATGTTTGTAGTTTTTATTTTTTTTTTTCATTTCATACCTGTAGAAAGTGTTAAGAATTCCACAAATACCCATTTTATAAAAATTAGGACTATGAAATTTTCTTGATAACGGAGCAAAACCACAGACACCCAATTGATACAAAAAAATTCACAGTCCTTCTTTTGATAAAATGTCAAACCACAAGGTACCTTTTTAAACTTTATCCAAATTAATATAAACTAAAACAAATATGGTGTTACTTAATATAAATTTTGTAATTAATATAAACTAAAATAAATATGGTATTAATTTATATAGACTAAAACAAATATGATATTAATTTTAAAATTAATAAAAAATCAAACAAATGTGATATTAAATTTGTAAATATAATTATTATAATTAAAAAATAGGGTATTTATAAGGGTAAAAAAGAAAAAAAATGATTTATCCATAACTTTAATTGGAAGCTAATTTAATAATTATAATTAATAAAATAGTATAAAGATATATGTGGTGCAGTGGTAGTGCGTTTGCCTTCAGAGTAAGAGGTCATGCGTTCGAGTCACGGTGGGTACATGGTTCAGATTTTACAAGCCTAGACAAGAGTGCGTGAGCTTGTTCAGTACTCTGTAAATCAAGATAAGGAGCCAATTCTTCAGTTGTGACCACACCACCATTAGATGATATATATTGTCCAATCTGCAAATCCATTCTAGATAAAATGTTAAAGTACAAGTACAACTAATGCAAATATCAGTGATGGACTGTGATAACCCTTGAATCCTCACTTCTCTCACCTACGTCACTCTACCGCTCATCCGGGGCATGCAACTTGCCGCCCTATGCACAAGGGACACGCCAAGGTATTTTCTCCTGCCCAAGAGGGAACAGAGCATTTAATGCAGCAAGTAATGCATTGAGAGCTCAGCCCTAGTTGATAGGACATCGACTGCAAAAAGAGATCTATAACAAGGAACCAGGCCATCAATCTGAAAAATCAATCAAGAGTTGGTGCTACGCACCACCTATCAACAAAAAGGCTATATCTGACAACACAACCAGGACGTGACATGTGGAAAGCTACCACTATATAATCAGCAAATCCCACTAACAGAGGAGTAAGGGGGTAATTATTTCCTAAATACTCTCTCATAATCTTTCTGATCTTTGACCACAAGTCACTGACTTAAGCATCGGAGGGGATCCACCAGAGCCACCCACCTTCGATTAAGATCCTTATTTTGTAGGTTAATTAGAGGTCTTAGAGGTGATCAAAAGACGTGACTCGGACGAGCATTTCTCACACTCGTCATCAAGTGGTGCGGTGAGCGTGGACTAGTAGTTACAATGGCTCACCCTGTGTTGAACCCAGACCTTTTGGATCAGCCTATATCACTTTCCAAAGATGAAGAACATGGGGGATCAGGAGAGAGCTCAAAACGAAGGAAGATCAAAGTAGGAGTATGGCGCTGTATATGGCGCTGTATTAAGGCACCATTAAAGCCTGAGGTCGAGGTCCGTGACCTTACATGGGGCTCTTATGTGCTGGTCATTGATGTGGGCCTTAAAGGTTACTTGGTAAAATGGTTCCTAGTGGATTCAGGATGCCCTATCAACCTTATTACCAGCCACACTGCAAATAAAGTTCATATGGACCATCAGATGATACGGCCAGTTAGGAGCCCGATAAAGAGCTTTGGGGGTCATCGAGTACCAATTGTAGGTCTCACTACCCTAGATCTAGAGATAGGGGACAAGGATCGTGTATGGAAAGCTCCGATAGATTTCACGATCATAGACATGCCTTTGTCGCATAATGGGATTCTAGGCTGCCCCTTCCTAGCAGCGTCGGATGCCATCATTATCCTCAACGAGGCACATTTGTGTATTCATACCCTAGAGGGGTTGGTTGTAGTCAGGGGAAGCAGACCAGCCACGCAGAGGGATTATCTGGTGGCATTAGGGACAGAAGGGACGACCCAGATCGATAGCTATACAGGCCAAACAGAACCTGTGGATGAGCTGGAAGTTATCAATGTCGGGAAAGGACAAAAGGTAAAGATTTTGAAGAATATGACTGACACATTGTGAGGTCCCCTCACTCAGGTAATCGGGGAGGAACAACAAACATTTTCCTGGTCACAAAATGACATTGATGGGGTCCCTAAATCAGTTATCCAGCATTCCTTAAATGTGAACCCAAAAGCCACACCAGTCATCCAGAAGCAAAAACGACAGGCACCCGAACGGCAAGACGCGGCAAGGGCGGAGGTTCAAAAGTTATTGTTAGTAAGGCATATCAAGGAAGTACACTATCCAGAGTGGGTCTCATACGTGGTGATGGTTAAGAAGCCGAGTGGAGAATGGAGGATGTGTGTGGACTTCATAGACTTAAACAGAGCATGCCCAAAGGATAGTTATCCTCTCCCAAACATTGACCATTTAGTGGACTCAACCTCCGGGTACGTAATGTACTGGCGTATGGATGCTATGGCCGGTTACCACCAGATTCAGATGGATCCCAATGACCAAGAAAAAATGGCCTTCATTACACATGAGGGTACTTATTGCTACACGGTCATGCCTTTTGGGCTGAAAAATATAGGAGCTATGTATCCACGGCTGGTCAATAAGATGTTTGGTCATCTGGTTGGCAAAATAATTGAGGTTTACATGGACGACATAATACTTATGAGTCGTTGTGAAGTAGACCATCCTGTTGATTTACAAGAGGCGTTCAAGATACTACAAAGATACCTACTAAAGCTGAATCTAGAAAAGTGCACTTTCGACATAAAGATGGGTACGTTCTTGGGGTTAATTATCTCCCATCACGGTATTGAGGCCAATCCAGAGAAGATTCTGACTATCCTCAACATGAAGCCGCCCCAGAACATTTACAAAGTACAGAAACTTAATGGTCATTTAAACACTCTGGGGTGCTTCGTATCATTCTCAGCCAAGAGATGTTTACCTTTCTCTCATGCCATAAAGAAGGACCAGAATTTCTGTTGGGATGAGGTATGTCGGAAAGCATTCGAGGACATCAAGATCTTCTTGTCCTTCCCGCCCCTTCTCAGTCGACCCACGCCAAGAGAACCACTGATCGTTTACTTGGCCGCCACGGAAGAGGCGATAGGTACTGTGATCATTCGGGAGGAACATCAGCAACAATATCCAATGTATTACGTGAGCCATGTCTTAAAGGGGGCTGAAAAGAGGTACCCCAAGCTTGAAAAATTGGCACTAGCACTCGTCACATCCTTGATACATCTACGACCATATTTCCAGGCCCACACTATGATAGTTCATACTGGGTACTCATTAAGAAAGGTATTGCAGCGGCTAAAACCTTTGGGAAGGATCTCAGAATGGGCAGTTAAACTGGGGGAATTCGACTTAAAATTCCAAGTCAGGCAGGTGATTGAAGCACAGCTATTGGCTAATTTTGTCACTGAATTTGCAGGGATCGGGGATCAACCCACCCTCTAACCTGAGGAATGGATTGTGCAAACAGATGGTGCCTCCTCTTCTGACGGCGCAAGGATCGGGATCTACATCAAGGGTCCCAACCAGATACACCCGAGGTACACTGCCAAATTAGCATTTCCTTCCACTAACACTAACAATGCAGCTGAATATGAGGCGGTGATCAAAGCACTACAGCTCATTAAAAAACTGGTGCCAGACAAGGCCCGTATTCAATACAACTCGTGGCTGGTCTCAAATCATATTAATAAGCATTTTCAAACAAAGGATGCCAGTATGACGGAGTATCTTAAAGTAGTGCGGGCTCTGTTGGTGGAGATAGAGATGCGTGGCACAACTTGGTCCATCGAGCATATAACAAGGGAACATAATGTAGAAGCCGACCGACTGGAAAAGGCGGCAATTGACCCTAATGAATGGACTCTCCTCTAGAGTCCCATCGAGGTTGAACAATATCCCAATCTGCAAGTCTAGTAGGCCTTGCATGTTTCCACCCCTTCGGTTGATTGGCGTACGCTGATCATTCAATTTTTACAAGACGGAACAACACCAGATGAGAAAGGTTTGGCAGTCGCGTTGGTCAAAAAGTCAAGTAGGTATTTGATTAGGGACAGACAGTTATACAGATGGTCTTTCGCCCACCCACTACTCAAATGTGTAGATAAGGAAGAAGGAACTTACATCCTGAGAGAGATACACGAGGGAATATGTGGATCTCATCAAGCCGCACAGTCAATAGTAAGGAAAGCCAGGTTAAACGGGTTCTTCTGGGACACCATGGAGGCAGACGCCACACAATCATTGGCAGGATGTCACCAGTGTCTAATCAATGCTCAGAACACGTATTTATCGCCAGTAGAATAGATAGGCATCCTCACAACATTTCCCTTTACCACATGGGGCATCGACATTATAGGCCTATTATCAGAGGCTAGCTACCAATGTAAGTTTCTTCTGGTAGTTGTTGACCATTTTACCAAATGGGTTGAAGCACAAGCAGTCAGCACAATCACTCCAGAAAGGGTTATTGATTTTGTTTGGGACTAGATAGTCATAAGGTTCGGCATACCCCGCAAAATTATAACAGAAAACGGCACCCAGTTTGCCTTATTAAAGTTCAGGGAATTCTACTCTAATCCTTATATCCAAAAACACTTCATTTCAATCACCCACTCACAGTCAAATGGCCTCACCGAAGTGACCAATCGAACCTTAGGGGAAGGCCTCAAAAAGTGATTGACCTCATACAAGACAGCTTGGGCAGACAAACTTAACAATGTCTTATAGGCATACCGCAGAACCCCCACCACGGCCACTGGGGGCAGAGGCGGTCATCCTGGTAGAAGTTAGAGCGCCCAACGATAGAGTAGCATTCTACACAGAAGAGGAAAATAACATCAATCTCTGACACCACCTAGATTCTATGGAAGAAAGGCATAACAGAGCTTACATGCTCATGGAAGCATATAAAGCTAATGTGGCACGGTTCCATGATAGGAATATCTAGAGTGTAACTCTTCAGGCCGACGATCTAGTGCTCAGGGATTCCCAGGTGGTGCAATCCTCAGAAGGAAAAGGAAAACTGGTGGTGAGTTGGGAAGGCCCATACAAAGTCAAACAAGTCATAGGACATACCACAGTATGATTAGAACGGATGGACGACAAGGAACTCCCTAGGACATGGAATGTCAAAACCCTGAGCTTGTACATTCCCCCCCCCCCTCCCATATATAAGTTACATATTATAAGTACAACATATCTTACTCAACTGACTTACATATTCTCACATAGTCATGAGGTTCCTGATCTGTCACCCCTCACTGATTTCATCAACATTAGCAGGTGATTAACCTACTATCCCTCGCTGATCAATCTTTTTAAGTCATGAGGCGGCTGATCCATCACCCCTGACTAACTTCATCAACATCAGGAGGCACTTGACCTGCTCTGCCTCACTAATCAATCTTTTTAAGTCATGAGGTGGTTGATCTGTCACCCCTCACTGACTTCATCAACATCAGGAGGCGATTAACCTGCTCTCCCTCGCTGATCAATCTTTTTAAGTCATCAGGTGGCTGATCTGTCACCCCTCACTGACTTCATCAACATCAGGAGGTGATTGACCTGCTCTGCCTCGCTGATCAATCTTTTTAAGTCATGAGGCGGCTGATCCGTCAGCCCTCACTGACTTCATCAACATCATGAGGTGATTGACCTGCTCTCCCTCGCTGATCAATATTTTTAAATCATGAGGCAGCTGATCCATCATCCCTCACTAACTTTATCAACATCAGGAGATGATTGACCTGCTCTCCCTCGCTGATCAATATTTTTAAGTCATGAGGTAGTTGATCCGTCACCCCTCACTGACTTCATCAACATCAGGAGGGCATTGACCTGCTCTTCCTCGCTGATCAATCTTTTTAAGTCATGAGGTGGCTGATCTGTCACCCCTCACTGACTTTATCAACATCAGGAGTCGATTGACCTGCTCTCCTCACTGATCAATATTTAAGTTATGAAGTGCCTGATCCATCACCCCTCCCTTACTCCATCAGCATCAAGGTGCATCACCCCTCTTCGACATTCTCCATCATTTCTTGCTGCACATTCAACACGTTGAGTAGCACAAAAGGCATTCTCACAAAGCTTAAGATTTTGGCCTACAAGTTAAAAAAAAAAAGAGAGAAAGGGGGGCAATGTTTAGAGAAGATGATAGCACACAAAAACCAGTACAATTAAGTAGAAGAATTTCTAATTTCACTATCAACACAACCGGATATAAGTCAGAATATTACTAATCCCGCCTGAAGACTAAGACACATACATTACAAAAAGAAAAAGAAAAAACAAAAAGGGAACTATGGCGCTGTAGGAGGATTGTCTTCTCCCACAGACAGATCCTTCTCTGACGCCTCCTTGTTATCTTCCAACCACTTATCCACTCGCTCCTAATATGCCGCCATTTCAATGGTAATTGTGGCAGATAATGGGAACTTTACATGCTTTGCCACTACTAGGTCACCCTGTGCGTGGGTGGCATCTATGCACTTTTGGTCAAAGACATAGGCCATGTCGTAATATTTGCTCGCCAGAGAATGGCGTATCTGCTCCTTCTCGTCTGCCCAAGCAGCCTGAGCGGCCTGCAGCTCCTTATTATCTTTAGTGATCTCGCTTATTCGAGTTTGATTACTCAATAGCTCGCTCCGGAGTAGGGCAGCCTCGTCTATCACTATTTTTAGCTCGATGCCTAGGCAGGACTCCATTCTCACCTTCTCCCCGCCATGGCCTCTAGTTCCTGTTGCTTCTCTCAAAGTTGCACTTCCAGAACGACCAAACGAGACAGATGATTGGGCATCTGGCTAGAGACTTGGGCTAACTGTTGGAAGGCTACATCCTGGTCGGTGCTAGCGGCATCTGCTCGGGATATTTCCAACGCTAGATCCAACTCATGCTGCTGCCGAGCCTCGATCAACTCGAAACTCAGCTTATCTACTTTTCCATCAAGAAGTTTAGCACAGCGGTAATCTTCCAGCCCATGAACGCCTGCACACTTTAGCTCGTTCAAGCCTTAATCAAATTCACCAACGTTCAGTAAGCAATAAAGGGCCATAAGCCAAAAGAAATCAAGAATTAAGAAGTCCAGGAAGGAAGAGAGATACCCAAAGCACGAAGGTACCCCTACACCGAATCCGGGCCTCATTCTTGTCCTGCAGATTCTTGGATGGGTCCTCCCTTAGCAAACAAGTAATTATGTCTTCACGCCCCCCGTTGTCATCCCAGTAGCCTTCAGACAGATTGCCCATGAGTGCAAACTCAGTACCAGAAGTAGGTTGGGTGGACCTACTTTGCTTGTTTTGAAGGTGGGGCGAGACTCGGGGCATCCTGAATCATCCATACTTCAGCTAGGAAATAGCGGTGATACCGTAAATCCCAGAAGAGTGATAAGAAGGTGCTTAAGCCGGGTGGGACTTTTTAACGGGGATAATCGGTAGATCCCCTCCCACCTCTGAAGATGCCGTCTGGCTAGTATCCTCCAACCTCTTACGGTATCTTTCCTCATCAACTAAACGGTGCCACCTCGACCTCCCATACAAAGCTATACAAATCGACGAACAAAATCAGTATTCCAGTGATCCAAGAAGACAAGACAAATAAATTACTGTTACAAAACCTGCAGCCACATCAAGATAGATAACCTCCATCCCCTCTACTTTCATAAGTGGGAGCCAGGCCAAGAAGGGATTGACTGCCTCTTGCAGGGGCCATTGCCCCAAGGGAACCTTCCTGTATAGGGAGAACAGGGCGTGCTCCACCGGAGTAAGGAAACACAGTGTGTCCACTTCATTCGGTACCCCCTCTCACCACGCCCGAGGAAATAAGGGCACACCCTCCTGTTCTTTGATATAGAAGAACCTTTCTTTCAACTTTTTGATGTTCGATGTTTTAACGGAAAAGTGTACGAAGCCATTCTTCTTGTTGAAGGTAAAGTGACCATAGGAGCAATATTGACTGAAAAATCCAATCGTTAGAGCTCCCCCCAGACCCTCCACAAGGTGGTACGTCGCAACCATATCACCTACAGCGTTGGGATGGAATTGCGCTACAGGTAACCCCTACTTAGACAACAGTTCCAACAAAGGCTCCAGCCACGATTAATAGAATCCCAACAAACACTGGTAGTAATATACTCTAAAGTACCCCGGGGGAGGAGTTATGACCCTTGCGTCCCTTCCAGGAAATTTGTACTCCACCTTCTCCAGCCAGGCCTATTTCTCTAATTTTAAGAACCACTGACGAGGGTCCTCACACCCAATCGTTCCCACATGGGCAATCCCTGATATCCCGACCCCCGTTGGTTCATCACCAGACATACCTCGGTCAATGCAATTCTTCATCTTCGTGATTAACAGATAAATAAAGAATAGTAGCAGCCATAACATTTTAACGGAGGAAAGAAGACAATAAAGGTTTTCATACAAGGCTTTGATCCCTATTTATACGCAGATAACAACTTTAAATTCAAAATTCAAACCTGTAAGTACACGTGTTGCCATCCAAAAGGCCTTCTATACCACAATCATTACTTTCCCTGAAGCACGCCACCATCCCTCGAAACCCAGCAAATGTCATAAATAGTGTGTCCAGTTGTCCTGCGTCAATAGGCCATTTTCAAAAGTTTTTACAGGAAAGGCGGCGATGAAACATATTTCAAAATCCTAAGAGAATTTCAAGCGATGCAAGTGGGGGTGACTCTTGATAACCCTTGAGTCCTCACTTCTCTACATCACTCTACCGCTCATCCGAGGCGTGCGATATGTCACCCTGTGCACAAGGGACACTCCAAGGTAATTTCTCCAACCCAAGAGGAAACTGAGCATTTAATACAGCAATTAATGCATTAAGGGCTCAGCCCAAGTTGATAGGACATCGACAGCAAAAAGAGAACTATGGCAAGGAACCAGACCATCGATCTGAAAAATCAATCAAGAGTTGGTGCTACCCACCACCTATCAACAAAAAGGCTATATCTAAAAACCCAACCAGGACGTGACACGTGGAAAGCTACCACTATATAATCAGCAAAGCCCACTAACAGAGGGGCAAGGGGGTAATTATTTCCTAAATACTCTCTCATAATCTTTCTGATCTTCGACCGTAAGTCACTGACTTAGGCATCGAAGGGGATCCACCGGAGCCACCTACCTTCGGTCAAGATCCTTGTTTTATAGGTTAATTAGAGCTCTCTAAGGTGATCAAAAGACGTGACTCAGACGAGCATTTCTCACACTCGTCATCAGACTGTTATCGATTCTTAAAAAGAACAATATGCACATTGTATCCATGATAATAAGCAGATGTTCTTTTTCATCTTCTTCAGCATCAGCCTTTTTATTGGTCATGGAGTCAGCTATATCAGCAAACTCAACCACCAAGAAATGGCTTTCGCTGGCCACAACACTCTGAAAAGAAATGTGGGTCATAGGTTTAGTCCCCAAAATCTAAAAGGTTGGAAAACCACCTGTAAGAATATGATTTTTTGTCAGAATGCAAATCAGCAGATAAATATAGGCTATAAAGGTAATTTTAAACCATTGTGTCAAGTCATTAAGAAACCTTATTGAGTTGGTTGACACAATTAAATAAAAATAATCTATAAGACATTCAGGTCAAAAACTGAGAAAAAGAAAAAACAATCAGTGAGATGAATGTTGAACAAGAATATGAAATAGACAGCAACTCTAGGAATATAGCAAAAATAAAGTTCCACAATGACAACCAACTAAACTCTAACTTAAACTTACTCACCTAGACATACTAAGTCTTATCATGCATTTTTAACTTGGATTTAGACTACTTATAATATCCAGAATGATTTAGACTACTTATCGCAGTGTTTAGAGAGAAAACATAGGAGTGACGGGACTCATTATTGAGATCTAAAGGATTGTTATGGTTTCTTCCGATAAGTTGGAGTTTTCAACTATGTAGGACAACCAAGAACCAAAAGTTTATACCGAGGTAGGCGGGTGCGGCAGTTCCCTTGCTACTGCCTACTGAGGAGTTGGAGTATATGAAAATGCTCTAATTTTTGCCTAGACCGCTGGGGTTGCCCGGTTTTTTCCCCAGCGAGCTGCTCTAATTTTTGCCCGAAGTGCCAAGGTACCCCTGGTTTTCACTTCGACAAGCTGTTGTCCTAACTTTTTAGCTGAAGCACCATTTTTCAGTTTTCACTTCAGCGGACTTTTCTTTATTTGTCATCATCATTTTTTCATCCTCTTTTTTTAAGAGTACTGCATTACAAACACAAATAAGTAGAGAAACCCGGGTGTGAACATGAAATATTGAAAACATGATAGAAACACAACAGGTGAACATGAAAGTAAGAATGCTTTGCGTATTATTTCATTATCGTCACTACATTACATGTGCATGTCCATTACAAATTTTAAACATCCATTCAATGAGATTGATGAAATGTAACCCGGGAACAAAATATAGCTCTAAAAAGTTACACATATTGCATGGCCTAACCCTCAAGATTTAAACCCTACACATGGTATAGCTTCAGCCTGTCCTGATTGACTGGGTTTATAAACTCATTCTCGTCCATGTCCATGATGGTTACTGCTCCTTTGGACAGGACCTTCTTAACAACATACAGGCCTTCCCAATTAGGCTTAAACTTTCCCCTTGCATCCACAAGAGTGGGTTTGAGGTGCTTCAACACTAAATCGCCCGCTTTGATTGGCTGTCTAGGCTTCTTAACCCTTCGGTTGTATGCTCGAGCCATGCGCTACTGGTATAGCTGTAGTTTGTCCAAGGCTTGTAGCCATTTTTCATCCAAGATGGCTAACTATTCGAATCTTCCCCTGGCCCACTCCATTTCTGGTAGTTTAGCTTCCAAGGCTACTCAAAGGGACTTGACTTCTACTTTCGTAGGTAAGACTGCTTCCATCTCGTACACAAGTGAGTAAGGAGTGGCCCCTGTTGGAGTTCTGATCGAGGTCCTGTAACCCCACAAGGTGTAAGGTAGCTTCTCTGCCCAATCTCTGTAGGTGGATACCATCTTGCACAAAATCTTCTTAACAGTCTTGTTCGCTGCTTCAACTGCCCCGTTGGCTTGTGGTCAGTAGGGTGAGGATCGGTGGTGTTCAATATCGTGCTTAGCGAATAAGTTGGCAGTTGCCCTTTGAAACTGGACCCCGTTAGCGGTTACAACATGATGCAGGATGCCATATCTGGTAAATATCTGCCATTCGATGAACTTGGCCATATTCTTTGAAGTGACGGTGGCGTACGAAGCAGCCTCGACCTACTTGGAGAAGTAATCCACTACTACCACGATGTATCGGTGGCCATTAGAAGCTGGTGGTCGGATTTCTCCAATAATATCAATGCCCTAGGCTGAAAATGGCCAAGGAGTAGCGTGATATGGAGCTCTGTAGGAGGGAGGTACGAGATGTCCCCGTATATCTGACATTCATGACAGCTCTTCACTTCTTTTACACAGTCTGTTTGTATAGTGGACCAAAAGTAACCCAGCCACATGACCTTTCTCATTAGTGACAC
>CAOJCR013686165.1:0-10225 GCA_948330485.1 Euphorbia neoarborescens | reverse complement strand
CTGTTAACGGCTGCCCGGTTGATCAACATCTACCGAAGTATCGTTTCACTTCCCCCACAGATATTCCTAGGAATGCTTGATCTACAGCTAAGGTCGGACCGAGCTGCCCTACTATTCGAACCACAGCTAGGGTAAGGGATATGGCCTCCAAAATCTATCCTGACCATATTACCTTGTATCGTAACACCTATTCCTGGCTGGAGGAGGTAGAGATCATATTACCAAATCATTCATACCAAGTCACCCATCCTCCAGTCAGATTCATTTCCATCTACTTACATCAAATCGACAACGGCTTTTACTACCCACTATCTACCGGATTAGCTCAAATCCTATCGGCCTGTGATCTCTGCCCTGCTCAGTTACACCCGAATTCTTGGGTGAATCTGATAGCCGAATTTTGGTTGTACTAGAATCTAGATTTTGTCCTTGATGATGAACTAGCCCGTCTACTGCTAATGTTGATGCACCATCCGTATAAAGACTTTAATTACTTTAAGAAGCATTAGAAACTATGGCATCATTTCAAAGGGCGAACCTCTTCTTTGAAGAATTTTAAATAATTTTGGTTTTACATTTGCATAAAAGCTACACCCGAAGAGAACATTTTTCCTACCAAATGGAAGTCTTTAAATCAAAACCGATGGAGTAGTTCAATAGCTAGAGAGTCAGACACTCGACTGAAGAAGCTGACTTCTATTCCCTCTCGTATGTGGATATATGCCGAAGCGATACATGCAATGTTCCATAGTATACCTCTCGTGTAAAAAGACTAAAGCACCCAAACAACTAAAATATACTCAACCCGAATTCCCCGTCGACCCAGGAACTGACTTAAACTTTTTTTATTTATTTTAGAATATTCATCATGAGCCCCAATCTTAACTCTATAGTCACTCGTCGTGCATCTCTGAAGAAGAATAAGGGACTCATCCATTTGGATACTCGAATAGAGATTCCTCCTATCAACGTATCTAGCCAGTCCAGGATAAATTCCACTCTCCTGGTCCTTAAAGATCATCCACCAATAGAGATAGTATCAACTCAAAAAATTCCTCGAACAAACCAGGTATATATTTTCTTTCGAATAATGTAATTGTATATTTCCATTCAGAAATAACTTCAAATTCTATCAGGAGTCAGGTCCTTCCTCGATTCCCCTATCACTTACCGAGTTTTGGGAGAACCATTATGGGTCGGATGTCTAAGTTGTTTATCCCAAGGTGCAAGCCGATCTGAGGCCAATATACTTCTGCCTGGGGAACGATGTAAACTAGAGATCTTCCATCATGGTGATGTGGCACGTAAGACCTTCAAGCATGTTTCAATGGTAAATAAAGACTTATTGCCTTTATACTTGTTTTTCTATCACAGTTGACTAACTTTTGTATATCTTTTCTGATGTAGTCTTTGGCATTGGTAGCCGAGTTATCCAGGCATATAGACTAGCTGACTGAAAATGAAGCTCGCCAAGATTCTCTAAGAGATTCTCTGAAAGAGGAGATTTCTTATAAGGTCGAGTTTGCCTCGGCTTAGGATCAATAAAACGATCGGCTTAAGGTAGAGAAAGAGGGAGCTAACACAGAGATTGAATCTCTGAAATAAGCCTTGCTGATAGAGAAGGCCTGAGTGCAGGTTGAAAAAGAGGCCAACGAATAAGTGGCTGTGGATGCGACGGATAGGTACTCGCCTATGTCGAGACCTATAGGGCAAAAATCCACAAAGCCTATTTAGAGAGGGTGCCTGACCTGGAAATAGTTGAAGTGGATTTTCCTAGTGCATCAGAGGTGGATGCTTTTTTGGCCGAGAAAGAGACAGCAGAAGACCCGGAGCCTGTATAGAGGAATCTCAACCACTTAACTGATTTGTTGTATTATTTTTCTTTCTTTTTGTTAAAATAGTTATGCTTTTATAATCTCGGATTTTATTACTATGCAATCTATATTTTTACAAGTCTTCGCATTTTCAGTAAAAGTATTTCTTGATCTAACTCTATCTTGTCGGACTTGCTTTTATTATTCCTTGGTCCTAGACTTAGATTTTTTATGTAGTTTTAGGATTTTAAACCAATATAAGGTCATCCATGTTGTTCTGAAGACTCGGCTTTACTATCACCTTTCGTAGGCTCGACATTCTTTGTCTTTAGAATGTTAGACTTTAATATAGTCATTATTGCTATTCAGACATATCATGTTTATTTTTTATGACTTTACTTTGCTGTCATAAGATAGTTTGGCTCATCGTCTCTGTCTTTTGGACTCGGCTTCTATGCCATATAAAGTATTTTGGCTCAGTGTCTCTGCCTTTTTTTAGACTCGGCTTTTATGCCATACTTAAAACATTTTAACTCAATGTCTCTACCCTTTTTAGACTTAGCTTCTTCGTCATAAAATGTTTTGCACACCGATATAATTAATCAAGTTATTTATTAATTTTTTGTGCCCTCTATTGGGGTGGTTACAATGCATGATTCGGAATTGTGTACCTCATTAAAAACCTGGCTAAGGAAAACCCATTAGAAAAAAACCATTAACTAGGGAAAAAGAGTGTAGCAATTTCGACCTCGATCACTCTGATAAGTAATACTTCTTCAGGTTATAAATGTTCCATGTACGGGGAATATCTTTCTCATTCATCTTTTGTTCAAGATAAGTTGCCGGACCAACTGCACTTTTAACAATATAAGGTCCTTTCCAATTTGCTCCCATCTTGCCATTATCTTCCTGGCTTTGAGATGCATCTAAGTCTTTCAAGACTAGATCTCCTCTTTTGAGTTACACTTCACAAACCTTTCTATCACGGAATCTAGTAATCTGACCTTTATAGGCCGCCATCAAGATGTATGCTTTCTCTCGCTTTTCCTACAATGAGTCCATCTTGCTCCTCATATTAAGCTCATTCTCTTCGGTTGAATAGTGGATAATACTTTCACTAGGGGCCCCTATTTCTATGGGAATCACTGCTTCTACCCCATAAGTTAAGGCAAAAGTAGTTTCTCCGGTTACAGTTCTGGGAGTGGTTCAATACGCCCATCGAACATAGTTAAGGTGATCCGGCCATGCCCCTTTATGTTTTGTCAACCTCTTCCGAAATCCATATTCTATAGTTCTATTGGTCACCTCCACTTTTTATTACTTTGGGGATGAGCCACGAAGAACATCTATGTGTTATCTTTAAGTTTTTACAAAACTGCTTAAAACTTTTCTGATGTGAACTGTGTTCCATTGTCGATGATTATTTTATGTGGGATCCCAAACCGAGTCACTATTTAATCCTCTATGAATGAGACCTTTTTTGGAGTGATGGTGCTTAAAGCTTCTTCTTCCACCCATTTTGTAAAATGGTCTACCGCTACAATAATCCAGTTTCTTTATCTACTTGCCTCTGGCAGGGGTCCAACTAGATCAATTCCACAAGTGTTGAAAGGCGAGACAATGTATATGGGCTTCTGTTTGTAGCTGGTATGTGACTTCTCAGAGCATTGATTTGACATTGTTGACAATTCTTTACGAACTGCATCGTATCACTCTCTATGATGTCCTAAAAGTATCCAGCCAACCTTGCTCTTTTCACCATAGTAGATGCCCATTGATGAGCTCCGCATATCCCTTCATGCATCTCTTGTAGGATATAAAAGCCTTCCTTTGTGAAAATACACTTTAACCATGGCTGAGTGAATGATTTCCTCATTAGCTCTTCTTCTACGAGGGAGTTTCTTACCGTTCTTCTAACTATCTGCCCAGCTTCTTTTGTATCCTTCGGTAAGTCTCTAGATTTTAAGTATGACAGGATAGGAGTCCTCTAATTATCGGGATCTTGCTCTTTCATCAAAACTTGTTCTTCCTCATTACAAGGCTTGGCCTGTCTTTTAAATGGACAAGTCAGTAATTTCCAGTCTCTCGGATGTACAGCTGCCTTTGTAAGTTTATCGGCCTCTTCATTCTGCTCTCAAGGGATATTCTCTATATGCCATACTATTCCTTTGGCCTCCAGCTCGTCAGTAGTACTTTTGCGTTGGCTAAGTATTTTCCTATGGATTCGTCTTTGACCCTGGAAGCTTTTGTTAATTTACCCTGTCACCAGCTACGAATCACTTAGAATAACTACTCAATCCAGGCTTATTTCACTTATCAAATCCAGGCCTTTGATTAATGCTTCATATTCTGTAGCATTATTAGCTATGGGAAAATCGAGATTCATAGCAAATTAAAATTTTGCTTACCAGGTCCTTTGATAATGATCCCAATGACAACTCCTTCGGCTGGTGATGCTCCATCAATATACACTATCCATCGTTCATCTCGAACTATTGGTTCAGGTTATAACCCGGTGAATTCCACAATAAAATATGCCAGGACTTGTGCTTTGATTGACGTACGAGGATCATATCAAATATCGAACTCTTCTAGCTTTCAAGCCTATTCGGCCAATCTTCCTGTTGTATCCGGCCTCTGTAGCACCTTTTTCAATGGCATATCTATCCACACAATAATTGTATGTGCCTGGAAATACGTCTGAAGCTGAGTTGTAGTAAATATCAAAGTTGGAGCTAATTTTTCAATTCTTGGATACCTGGTCTATACATCTTTTAGCACTTTGCTAAAGTAGTATATGGGATACTTCTGTGTTCCATCTTTTTTTATAAGCATAGCTCCCACGGCCTCTGTCATACTAACTAGATATAAAAATAAGTTCTCTCCTTCTTCTGGCTTGCTTAGTAATGGAGTGGAACTTAGAAATTTCTTCAAGTTATCAATGTTTATCTGACATTCATCATCCCATTTGAAGCCTGGTTTCTTTTTAATAGCCTTATAAAAAGGCAAGCATCTTCTCGCAGATAATGAAATGAATCTCCCCAAGGCATTGATCCGGCCGTTAAGCCTTTGAAGTTCATTTACGTTTTTTATAGGAGTTATATTTATAATGACTTGGATTTTGGCAGGATTAGCTTCTATTCCTCGATGCGATACCACTAATCTCAAGAACTTTCCTCCTTTTACTCCAAAGATGTATTTCTCCAGATTGAGCTTGAGCTTGTAATCCTATAAAATCTTAAAGAGCTCCACAATGTGTTGTGAATGATCCGCCACCATTTTGCTCTTGATCACCATGTCATCTACATACACCTCCATGATCTTACCAATCTGATTCTTAAATATGTCATTCACCAACCTCTGATATATTGCTCCAGCATTTTTGAGTCCAAAAGGCATTTTGGTATAGCAGTAACTGCCTTCATGCATGATGAATGAGTTCTTATCCTCATCCAATGGATTCATAGAAATTTGATAATATCCGACCTTGGCATCCAACACCGAATAGATCTGGTGTCCTGTGGCATCTACAAGCTGATCAATACTAGGTAAAGGATAACAATCCATTGGACAGACTATATTCAAATCTATAAAATCAACACACATTTGGTAAGATCTGTTAGGCTTTTTAACTAGAACGACATTAGCTAACCAATCGGTATAATGAACTTGTCGAATGTGCCCCGCTTTAAGCAACTCTTCTACCTCCTTCTTTATAGCTCTTTACATATCCAGTGTATGATGCCTTTTCTTCTATACTACCGCTTTTGCTTCCGGATCCACGTTGAGGTTGTGACTAATTATTTCTGCTGGCACTCCTTCTAAGTCCTCGGTTGTCCAAGCAAAAATTCTCTATTTAGATGTTAATACATCTAAGATCATTGCCTTCAAATTTTCATCCAGCTCCTTGCAAATGTCTATAAATTTTCCATCTGTAATTACCAAGGTCTCTATTTCATTCATCGATTCAGTGTGTTTCGTGCAGTCTTTAACCTCCTCTTCTATCTCTTCATCAATCTTCAATGAAGCTAAGTAGGTTTTCTGGGCCGCCTACTGGTTTCCTCAACAAACAACAGTTCCTTTTGATGTAGGAATTTGTAATGCCAAATGTCTCCATAAGATGACTGCCTCCGATACCACTAGAAATGGTCTTCCTAGGATGACATTGTATGTCAACTTTGCATCAACAACCAGGAACAATTCCTCTGATTTGTATGTATATTCTCCATCCCCACTCTCTTTTTGCAACAGTACTTGTCCTATTAATGGGACAGGGATTCCTCCAACCAATGACAGGGGCGTATACCGGTTGGATTCTCTCTTTACTAATCTTCAACCTACTAACCGCGTGCTTGTTAATCAGGTTGACTGCACTCCCAGTGTCTACCAATACTATATTCACTAAGTATTGCTCCAGAGCTACTTCGATTACCAATGCATTCGTATGTCCTAGATCAACATTAGTGGTTTTTAAAAATGATTCGTTAGGATCAAATTTACCTTTTGGCTTCACTGGAACAATTTTTGCTCTTTTAAATTTGGGCTCCAGAATTGGCCCTCCAGCAATGACCATCAAAACGCCTCTATGCTTCTTATTGGGGGGTTCTTTATCTTTTCTCTTTTCCTTTCTATCATCTGATTTTTTTATTTATGTTTCTTCCTTGTCACTTACTTTATCTCCTATAAACTTGGTCAGCTTAACTCTTCAGATGAGCTTTTCTATCTCCTCTGCTAGCATTTTGCAGGCATCTGTATGATGCCCCCTAGCTCGGTGGAATCGGAAATAAAAATATCTTTCAGTTCCCATCATTTGCCCTTTCTTTCTTTTAGGATAGGTGATCTCCTTGTTAAGACCTTTGTCCATGATAGCTATAAGAACCTCACTGAGGGATGAATTCAATGGGGTGAATTGAATTCCATCTCTATATCCCCTAGAAAATTCTCATCTGCATCATCTATCCCTATCTCTGTTACGACCCCTTCCATCTTTCTTGGAACTTTCAAATTCTTGGCTTCTTGTACCTCGGTCTGGACGAGCCGCCTGCACTTTATCCACTTCAATACAATCTTTACAAATAGTCATTAACTGTACCTGATTGTAAGGCTTCTATAAAGCTAAACACTGTCTGAGCCTTTTTTTTGTGGTATTCTGCACGATGGCTTCTTAAGCAATGTTGGTCTCTAAGTTCTTAGTGCTTACAATATTAACTTGAATAATGTAACTCCTCAACATATCCCCCGGTCTTTGAATAACTTTATTGAGCACACGGGTTGCTGTATTAGCAGGAATTGATCCCACAAACTTGGCTATGAACTATTTCTTTAACTCTTTACAACTATCAATGGATCCAGGTGGCAGACTATCGTACCAATAATGCGCCAGACAATCAAGAGTTCATGAGAACATTTTGCACATCAACGTTCATCAAACTAGAGTATCTTCTAATATGAATGACCGGATTAGTTTTTCCATTGTAGATGGGTAGCTATGGTTGCTTAAAATTGTTGTTACAAATGGTGTCTAGAATTTGTTTTGATAAAGGAGGATCTCCTACATCCATTAAAGGTGCTTGGAATGACGGCGCTAGCTCACTCAATCTGGACTTCAGCCATTCGAACAAAAACTTTCCTCCTTCACCTACAACAAGGTTAGTTTTCAATCATTCCAACAAAACCTTACCATTCTCACCTACGGTGAGGGTATTTAACCCAAGCGGGGGGTAAGTCATTCCTCCTAAAGGCAGACTACTTCCAACTATGGACTGGGGTGGGAGACTCAGAGGTGGATTAACTATATTTGGGGGCATGACTCCCTGAAGTTGTGCTGACGCCCAAGCGTTGTGAGCTTGAGGCATGAAATATCCACTAGCTGAGTAAGGATTTAGAATAGATCCCCCAACTCCGATGTAAACAACTCTCTTCTGTGTTTCAGTGACATTGGGAACCAAAATATGAAACAGAAGCCTATTTATTATTAGGGTTCTGTTGGCATCTGATCCACTCGGATCTATAAGAGCATTTACTATTTCTAGAACTGGGATAGCTATGACAGCAGGTCTCGTTGTGGCTAGGACATTTTCCAATGCTTGCTGAAATATGGCCAAATGATGAGGGGCCATGGAGTAACTTTGGATGATCTATTTAAGGGACAAAGAGTGGTTGTCTTCTTCCCTACTATCAAGTATGTTCAACCCTCGGTGGTTTGAACCATTTTAAGTACCAACTGAATTTGAAATTTCTTTTGAACCTGTTGCCATTGTTTGGATCAGGTTCACGCTCACCGTACTGATAATATTTCTGTTGAAATGTGCTTCCCGGAGAGCTTACAGTAACTTCGTCGGAAAACCTGTAAAGGAAGGAACATACAGCGGCGGTCCGCTAGAGGGACTCTCCGATGTCTAAGTCAGTAAAGATCTTAGAGGAAAATAATAATAAGCTTTAGAGTAATTGTAATGCCAGTAAAACGTAACCTGATTTCAGAGGCTTTGCGCCCTTCATATGGGTCGTCTCGACCTTATGCTTCATTAAGAATAAGACTAAAGAGCCAAATTTGGAATAGGAAGATATCTCTTACCTATTTAGAGTTGGTTCCTGATTAGGAAATAGTTGCTTGATCAACACGTCTATTACTATATTAGTCCTCACCGGTATTTGGGACGAATAATCCCATCTGATTTATTTTGTTCGGTCCATGTGGTGTGTTCTTATTTATTATCTGGATACCGAATGTCGACTCGATTCGGATTATTTCCTTTGCTTCAACATATCTAGGGGACGCTGTCCGACACGAGGGTTGCGCTCGTTGCGGGACTTAACCCAACACCTTACGGCATGAGCTGACGATAGCCATGCACCACCTGTGTCCACGTTCCCGAAGGCACCCCTCTCTTTCAAGAGGATTCGCGGCATGTCAAGCCCTGGTAAGGTTCTTCACTTTGCATCGAATTAAACCACATGCTCCACCGCTTGTGCGGGCCCCCGTCAATTCCTTTGAGTTTCATTCTTGCGAACGTACTCCCCAGGCGGGAATTGTTTTTTCATGATCTTATTGACTATTGACTTGACTAGGAAAAACTTTTTTATATTTTATATTTTGATTATTTTTTATTTTATTATTATAATTATTATTATATATAATTATTATTATTGGTATATAATCATTATTATAGGCTTCTTAATTTAAAATTCGAGGGGGTCTAAATAATTACTATATTTACAACTATTGAACTAATTTCATTCTTTCTTGAATTTCTTGAAAAAGAAAAGGCATTCAAATTTTATTCTCGAAAGAAGTTTTGATAGAATTATAGATATCTTAATAGATTGTCAATCCAAATTAAATTCCGATGCAATTTTCTCATCATCCCTCATGCAATGCTGATCCGGATAAAATATTACTAATTGTCATCATTAGTCTCTTAATTCGATTTTATTTTTCATTTATCTTATAATATCTGCTAAACTGTATAACTAAATATAGTTTTGTGCATATTGCAATTTAAGCCAATTATTTGTATAAAAAATAGATCTGTTGGAATTATTTATTTCATAGTTTCAAATGATAATATCGTGTAATTTTTGAAATATTTGAAAGTATTTTTTATAATTTAGCTACAAATGAAGTATAATACATTTATAAAAGACAAGATTTTTTAGGAGCTGGTCTTCCCTCATGCGGTGCTGATCCGGATGAAATATTACTAATTGTCATCATTAGTCTCTTAATTCGATTTTATTTTTCATTTATCCTATATTATCTACTAAACAGTATAACTAAATATAGTTTTGCATATATTGCAATTTAAGCCAATTATTTGTATAAAAAATAGATTTGTTGGAATTATTTATTTTATAGTTTCAAATGATAATATCGTCTAATTTTTGAAATATTTGAAAGCATTTTTTATAATTTAGCTACAAATGAAGTATAATATATTTATAAAAGACAAGATATTTTAGGAGCTCATAATGCTAAAATGGAAAGATGTGAAACTCAACAATTAAAAAATTAATTAAAAAGCTAATTGCTATTAAGAAATTAGAAATTGAAGATGTACTTTGCTTTTAAAAAAGTATAAGGTTTTGCAAGTGAATTATTAGTATTTTATGTGAAAGAACAGTTATGAAATCAGTGACCTAATTAATTGAAGTGACCTAATTAATTGATTAATTAAGTACTTAATAAGTAGGAAATTTAAGTGCAGGAAGGTCCGCGTATGTAATTAAAGCTGATGGTCCCCTCCCAAAATCAACGTCGTGATGCCAACTAATCAGAAGCCATTTTCAGTCCCCAAAAAAAAAAAAATAAATAAATAAAACAAGAAGCCATTTAAGTGTGCAATACCAAAAATAAAAATTAAAAAAAAAAAATTATTTCATGTAATAATTGTAAAAAATTTCTAGTCTAAACA
>CAOJCR013683620.1:0-12266 GCA_948330485.1 Euphorbia neoarborescens | reverse complement strand
TTTTGTAGGTTACCGTTAGGCTTATTGATGACTTCAATGAATAGGATGGAAACAAATACATTTATTAAGGTAATGAATCGATGTTCGTTATAGCTCATTTAATCCAGGATCAAAGTAAATTGTTGCCTTAACGGAAATAGTAACCGGATACCCTTGGCCCGGCCTTCTAATACTCTAGTCCGTTTTATATGAACCTTTATCAGCTTATACTTTACTCATTACTTAGGGTATCTTCCCGGTTCGGATATATTAAATGAAGAAGTGTGCTATCCGGTGATAAGATGCTTGCTCGGCTCGACGATGAATGCGTGATATCATCAGCTATCCATAAGCAGTTGTTTTTAAATAAAAAAAATTGTGTTTGATTAAGTTTTTTGTGGCATTTGTATTAGTATTAATTTTGAATAACAAATCTTACTTATTCGAACGTCTACATAGTAGGTCAACTTTAATAAAGTTGGCACATTAATATCGTATTTACGAGATCGATATGGGCTCGCTATGATATAACCTGATATAATGGGATACAGTCGCCATAGTTTTTACTTTTTTAACTATCAAGTTGGTTATGGAAGATTCTTAAAATCTTTTAGTTGGAAAATTGTGTCCAGTTCTCTTCCTTAGAGAATTTTGCGTATACTATCTCTTGATTTAATACAATAAATGAATTTTAAATATAAAAAGAAAAAATCAAAATAAGATCCTCGGAAGGGATCAAGAGGAGTTTAAATTTAACTTCTTCAATAAATATCATATTCAATATTTTCTTTGAATTGTGATTAAACTTCATTGGTTGTTAAACGTATATTTAAAAAGGGAGTTTGAAGAGTATAATGTAATGATTAGAAATTTTAATTGTATTGATGATCACATTTCCTTCCCTTCATTTTTACTTTTAAGGATTGATCTTTACAAGTTACAACCCAATTAAGCCTGTGTAAGTGTAATAAAGTGGAGCAGCTGCACAAACTCTATCAAAGTACACTATTAATTCCTAATGTACAATTTGTTTGTTCAATCTTCTTTCTGCAGGAACTCCTGGTCACATGAAGCTCAATCGTTTTGCATTTTATGTTTCGACGTTTTCATCTTCGATCTCACCCATGCTTTCATCCTTTAACTTTCGGATGATCCGCTGCAAGTAATAAACTTCTCATCCCACTTTTCTTATTTCAATGTATTAAATGCTTTTAGCAATGCAACTTCATATAGTGTTCTGAATTAACTTACTAATTGAGCTTGACAATAATTTCCTACTGCCTCCCCAACATTGATAAATTTATTTTGTAAAGTTTGGTAGCAGAAGAAAATTAGTGGTAAGTTCATAGGTTTCAATGTATTCGCTTTTAACAAATTAAGATAATGAAGCAATTGTATATGAGCCAAAAATTGTTCCACAACTGGTTTTTATGCTGAAACTGCATGAACCAGTAATTGAAAGCATACCTGTTATAGCCGGATCCACATGTACAAAAAAACTTGCAGCGACAATTAGGTAGCAGAAGATCAGCATTAGTCCTTTAAAGTAATTAGAAGTTCCGTCCTGCAAGCTCGATTGAAACACGTAAAGAAGCTGAGATGTACTCTAAACTACAATGATTTTGCGCAAATATCATTTTAAAGTCACTTTACTATACACCGGATGTATGCGCACCAGGTCATTAGATGCATGACTAGTAAGCAAAATATAATTACACTTGCTTACTTGTCATGCATCTAATACACCCGGTGTTATGGGTCACTGTTTTGATATTTGACTTTTTGAATTGATTCCTTGATCATTTATAAACCTACATATTGAATTCTTAAAAAAAGATCCGCTGGTTCAATTTGATTCGACATACCTGCAACATAAACGCTACAACCAAAACAGTAATGAAAAGTGTTGCTGTCTCAAATAGTTGAAAATTAAGGTCCATTGGTTTCCCCATAATCCACCCAACAACCACAAGAAAGGGTATCTGCAGAATCACAATAAAATGAGTTAAAAGGTAACAACAAAGCTTCCCCATGACAGGAATATGAAATATGATAAAATTCACAAAAAATTCAGGAAAAACTGAAAAGACAATTTCCGCCACCACAAGATTCGTAACAGATTTAACACTTGTACAAGAATTAATTTCTTCAATCAGTTTTTCTCCATACACATTCAATAGGACAATGCAAAAAAATCTCCGCATGATAAACGGCCTCCACAAGTTTCATAGCAGAATGAAAATAATTTAGTTAACTATTGAAATTTATTTTTATTATTCCCTAATTCAATTTAAGAGAAAGGATGCAGGGTAGAATTGATCACAAGCTGAATACTCACCCCAAACATAGATATCTGAGTTGATGAACCAATTGCCACCCCCAAAGAGATATCCTGTGCCAGAATTATATTATACTAGATATTAAACTTTTTTTCATATCTCTCTATTTCTAAGGACTGGCCATGTTTTTGGTGGTTGCTGAAAACCTGCTAGAAGAGAAGCACTTACAAGCTTGTCTTTCATGGCAAACATAATAGCACCAGCATGTTCTGCTGCATTTCCAACAATTGGGAGCAGAATAACACTTATAAACGCGACAGGTATTTTCCAATCTCTTGATGCTCCCTGAAAACACATAGTCTTGTTATAAGAAATATGCAAAAAGAAGATCCAATACTAAAGACACTGTCTTACAAATAAATATTTGCACTTTCAACCATACGAGGGTAAATAACACTAATTATGTATACAAACGTTTCTAAGGAGGCTTTACTATTAAAAAAAAATTCCTGTGTTATAGTAAAGAAAATATAACTTTGAGTATTCTTTTGCAGGAAAAAAAATATATTGACTTCCATATTTAAATTGCTAATATCATTGTTTTGTAAAAGATAATGGATGGTGTTCATAAATGCCAAATGTGCCTAAAGTGAAAATACAGAAATTTGTAAATGGAATAAATAAAATCACCTGTATAGCATCTACTAAATATTCCGAGAGTATTGAGATCCATATGGTTAAAAGACTTAACCATATGATTGATTCCCATTTCGAAATTTCAGGAGTTTCATCGTCATCCGCACTCCAACTTGCATTGTCCTGTTGATCTCAAGTCATCACTCATTAATCCATAACTTCTTAATACCATATCCAAGAAAATGTCGCAACTACAAATTTTCAAATCTTACTTCAAACCTAGTGAACCAAAAAAACTAAGTTCAAGAGAGATGAGATCATTAATTATAATGCAGACTATACATGTAAGCAACTATTAACTAAATTTGATTTGTCAAGATATGGTTAATAGTTGCATAACATGTCATAGAACAACCAATTCGAAATTGCAGAAAAATTAATAGACAAACCTCATTTATAGGGACGTAAATATTCTTCGTGCTCCTCAGCTGAAAATAGAGAAATGAAGCATATGCAATGAGCATGATACAACTACTGAACCTTGAAAGAGCCAGTTCAGACTTCCCGAAATGTAATTCTGTTCGTGTAGAATGGAGAACGGCAGGGAAAAGCAGGCCCATGACCGCCATTAATAGCAAATTGGAACTTACTGTAGCAGTAGCCTAGAAAACCCAATTCAATCAGTTTGAATTCTTCAGCAACAAAGCTATAAAAGGTAACAGAGAAAAGAATGAATATCGAAAAATCTTTATGCCTTATGAAACACTTGTTCCCTGTTGGAGACGACAAGTCCGCCGCTGAAGAATGCACAACCAAGTACTAGCAACATGTTTGACAAGATTGATCCAAGTAATGATTGTTGAACAACACGAATCATGCCATTCTTTAATGCATAAATTGATATTATCAATTCAGTTGCATTTCCAAAAGTTGCATTCAATAGACCTCCAACTGCAGGTTCAGGTGTATAAATGATTGGAAAATTATCGAAAAGTTGATAGGTATTAATTAAAGCTACCAAATGACATTTATAACGTTTTCTTACAAAAACTCTATTGTTTTATAAAATTTTGAAAATGCACATACAAAAAAGCAATAAAGGTGACATTTCTTGAAAAAATGATATACCTGTAGGTCCAGTGTAATAAGCCAGCTGCCTACATTGAGAAAGCAAATAAAAGATGAATTAGAATCTTATCAACTATAGGACCTTCCTGTTGTTATTCAATGCTGTTATCATGAAGTTGGACTTGATATGTCCATTTCACCTTTAACCATCAATGATTTTAGAAAATAAGGGAATGCTTGAACAGAAGAATGAACCTTACTCTGTAGCAAATCCAAGACGTTCAGCCATAGGAATAATGCCCAACAAACTGAAAAGGAAGACGAACCCCTGAAGCACACACACCCAACAAATATATAAAACAAAACAGACAGACAAGTGTTGGTTGCTATCAAGCACAAAGAGGAAAACTTACCTGATTGCCATAAACCCTGTCAATTAATATAGCCAAAGGACCAAAAGGCATAAGGATATTGATTTTTGCTGAAAATACCACAATCTTTATGCTCTCAAACACATTATTTTTGGGGCCAAGAATCTCACTGCCTCCCAAATCACTCCCAGATAAAGATCCTGGTCTACAGCTATCAAATGACTGCTTCTTATCATTAAAAATTGCATCCTTTATACCAATGCTTTCATCTATTGGGTCATATATATTTTGATGCTCCATTGAAGTCATCTATTAGAAGCAAAAATCCAATAGCCACATTTCAACAATTAAATACGAAATAGAATTCATAATTTTGCGATAGAAGAAGAAATGACGAATATACCTCAAGATTGGATTGAACACGAATCTGTGGCGGAGAATTGATAGGGTTTTGGGTATCCATGAATGATGAAATGTAACATGAAAGCAAGAAAAGCAGCTAAACATAAATCAAAATATGCATGAGCGCTTTTCAAATAGAAATCCAAGAATACCCAAAAATGTATGCGTAATATGTAAAATGCAGGCGAAAAGGAAGACTTGTCTCGGAAAAGGGGAAATTTCCGAGAAAGTGAAAGTAAAGGGAAGTCAATGTTTGATATTTGAGAGAGAAATGTTGAAAACAAGACAAAAGGGATTTATAAATTAGAACCATTAATTAAAGAGCGGAATTGCAGGGGAAATTCCACATTTATACAATTAACCGCACAGAGAAAATGGCGGGGAACAGAATCAACTAAAAAAGACTGTTTCCAGTTGAAGAGCCAACCAACACAGCTGTAATCATAATAATAATAACAATAATAATAATAATAAACCCCCAAACAAAGGGCCTTATTTTTTCTTCGAGGGAAGCACGATCAACAACTTATGCAACAATTAATGTATTGGTAAACCATTTTTAATGATTTGTCATGGTTAAGTAATATAAAATAAAATGATAACTATGATTCTTTTGAGGTTTTTTTACTATGTGATTGAATTGAGGTTTAAATGATGGTTAAATGTATTGTTTTTTAGTAGATTCTAGTTCAATCAATTTAGTGGAATTTAAGGGTTAAATAAGTTGAATTATTAATTTTATTCTTATTTATTTTATTAAAAGACTAAAATATATCTCTTTCTTCAAATTATTTGGTTTTTGGCATTAGATTTTTAATTTAAATATTAAAAATATTAACAATAAAAATATTTAACCTCATAAAATTTAAACATTCATCCGAACGAGATCAAGTTTTTATCCATCATTCCTCATCGTTTAGTTTACATTACTTTATTTTATTTTACTTTACGATATTTTAAAATTATTTCATACCCATCATCCAAACAGAGCATGAAAGGTGGAAGAAGAGAAAAAGGATCAGAGGAAGAAATTGGATAAGAAGCAAATTCTAATCTTTATTTTATTCCAAGATTCATATCTAAAACAACTTGTTAAAGACTGCATAAAAAGATAGCAAAAATAGCATGGATAACAAATCCTTCGTTTTTCATAACAAATTTATTATTGTGAAGGACAGCAGTATCAAAATCCTTCCCACATAATCATATAATCTTACAGGCATAATTCCAATTTCGTTACACTTTCCTTTCCTGGACCACCTTCAATAATATGAATTGACAGAGCTTTATTTAGGGGGATGATAATCTACACAAAAGTTCCAAGTCCCATCGTGTGCATCAATATTTCGGAACTCAGCAATAACATTTTTTTTATTATCTTAAATGATATTAAAATAGCATACTCTAGTGTTGAACCGTGTCAAAGCCGAGAGAATCAGATAGAAAAGGCGAGAAAAAATCCAAACTAGATATGTAAACCACCATAAAACTAAACCAAGCCCAAAGGTCGATGAACGGAAGATGAACCGATCGGTTAATCCCAACGTCTCATCTCTCGGAATAATTCTCAGAATTAGGTTTCGGTCAAAAGGATATTTAAAACAACATTCAAAATTTTATAGAGAAACTCCATCCTTAATGAAACTCGCCTTAGACTATACAGAAACCACATTAAATCAATCGTAAACCACCTAAGTTCCCTTATTCATCTGTCCACACGATCATTCTACTTGTTTTAATCAATTTTTCATCCAATCTTGAAACATTTTCCTTCGAGGTTTGTTTTTGTTCAAATAACAATGGCTTTTATTGTTTGCTCAAGGTAATCATTTGATATGCCTTACATTCATTTTTCATTTTTTTTACTTGGCAAAGTATGTTCCTGTTTATATTGTTCTTGTGCTTTTCTTTTTTTGTTTCAAATTGAAAAATAATTGATTTCCTATAACTGTCATTGTTATATAGTTTCTTTATTCATAATTGAAAGGTAAGCGTATTGACTTATATATTGATTCCAATGACCGATCTATATATTTTATCCTTAATTTTTAATTATTTTTTGATAAATTCATTTTAATTACTCTATAAGAAATCAAGTGTTTAGCTACCAATAAATTGGTAGTAAAGATGGTCGCAAAACCACCTTTTGCTACAACATATTGAAATTAGCTACCAAGAACAAATCGGTAGCTAACTACTGGCTACCAATGGTAGCAAAACATTTGCTACCGCTGAAGTATGGTTAGCAACCAATATTATGGTCGCTAAGATGGAGCCACCAGCCTTCAGTATTAACTTTTACCATCCGATTTGTAAAAAAAAAATTTGTTACCCTTTCGTCGCTATATATTTGCTACGAAGTTAGCTACCACATTGCGATAGAATTTCTATTAGTAAGTTGATAAGTCAAGAAATTTTAACTATGTTTTCCGTCAGTAAATCATTGGAAATTTTAGTAGCTGATTTTTCATCTATATATAATTTGATTTAAGAGAGTTACTAAAAAACATACTTAATTATATACATTAAAGCTTATCTTGAAGAACACACCAAAGCTATAGTGGAATTTATGACAAAACCAAATCAATCAAATTCTATGCTTATCTTGTGTTCCAAAAGATCTCTAATAAAAACTAATAGTTTCAATCAAAAAGTACCAATAGTGGATTACACATATTTTTAAGCCACAAACACTCTCATAAGGCCAGTATATCAAAAGTATTCATGCAAGGGTAATGTCTTAAGCATCAAAAGAAAAAATGCAGTATTACTAAAAGAATATAATATGGAACTCCAATACGAAAAATCTTCAGAAACAAAAAAAGGGTTACCTTCGTATAGTCAGGCCAAACTCTAAAACCATTAGGGGCTTCAACTATAAAATGGTATATCTCCTTATAACAAAGTTCCACATCAGTTTGCATGTCTATTAAGAACAATGCAGGCAAAATGATTTGTCAGAAAGCCTATCAGAAAACTAAATGAAAAGTGACCTGTTAATTTCTATTCTCTAATGTCAGCATGTCACCTTTAAGAGGAAGAACAAAAATTACACTATATTGAATGCACAGAAGTTCCTGGCTCAATCCATGTTAACACTGAAGGTACTCTGTCTGGATTAATGCATCCAAAATAATGCTATATTTGGAACAATAAGAGACAATAAATAACTGATGTTGCTAATTAGGACAAGATTAAAGCACCTGAGCAATCTGATATAAGCATTAAAAAATCAGCACGCAATTTATATGACAATCCCCAGAAGCCTATGATACTATTGATGATGGAGAACTTCATAAACTTCAAGAACATATTCTTTCAATTATAATTTTCCAAAAATGGTAAAGAAAAAATGACAAAACATTTGATTCTGGAGAGCATAGGAAAAAATATGGCAGTTTTGCCACATAAAAATATATTGAAATCAACAAACTTGTAATCAGCCCAACCCTAAATTAGTAGGTAAATGAATAAAACTCAATGCCTCTTAGATGGTGACTCAAAATAAAATAGTTAGAAAAACGATTAAAAAGGTGGAATTTGACCATAGTCCTATTTTAAACCGAAAAATTAGGGGGCACCATGAAAAGTGACTCTGAATCAACTTACCATAAATGTCTTCAAAGTGATTCTCAAAAGTGAAACCCTCTAGTGTACCTTGAATCATTTTCATGGCATAGTTTATAGTTAGTAAATTATGATTCAGAAACTCCATAGAACTCTTGATTGAGTTTATTAAAATTATAAATATCAGAAGCATCACATCATAAACATCACTCGCCTCTTGATAGCTCAAGGAGAGAGTGAAGCTGAATTTTAAATCTTACCCCCATTCCACATCTTTGTAAATTCCTTTTATTTGAACATGTATAATGCATGTCTTTATAAAGTGTGAAAATAAATCTCAAATGTCGCATAAGAATCTATTCTTTCTCTAAGGAGAAAACTTAAGCCTTCCAACCAACTTTTATGATTTATCAATTTGATAAAGAGGTGAAACATAAACTTTGAACTAATATACTGCAAACTATACATAAAATTTATCATGAACAAATCAAATTAATCTCAAAACTCTTATCATGAATCACAAAATTTCATTCAGTATACACTAATTAGTATGAAATTGAAATCTTGTATTAAACATCAACATGAACCAATGCAAACATATAAAAATTAAACTTCTAACCAATATGTTTGAACTTAGAAGCTACTACTGCAAAATAAGTTGAATTATTAATTTTATCCTTATTTATTTTACCAAAAGACTGAAATATCTCTCTTTCCTCTAATTATTTAGCTTTTGACATTAGATTTTTAATTTACATATTAAAAATATTAACAATAAAAATATTTAACCTCATAAAATTTAAACATCCATCCAAACGAGGTGAAGTTTTTATCCATCATTCATCATCCTTCAGTTTAAATTACTTTATTTTACTTTACTTCACTATCTTTTAAAATTATCTCATACCCATCATCCAAGCAGAGCATAAAAGGTGGAAGAAGAGAAAAAGGATCAGGGGAAGAAATTGGATAAGAAGCAAATTCTAATCTTATTTTATTATAGGATTCATATCTATAAAAACTTCCTAAGGACTGCATAAAAAAGATAGCAAAAATAGCATGGATAACAAATCCTCCATTTTTCATAGCAAATTTATTATTGTGAAGGACAACAATATCAAAATCCTTCCCACATAATCATATAATCTTAGAGGCATAGTTCCAATTTCGTTACACTTTCCTAGACCACCTTCAATAATATGGATTGATAGAGCTTTATCCAGTAGAAGCATAATCCTGTTATTGTCACTACATTTAGGGAAGGATAATCTACACAAAAGTTCCAAGTCCCATCGTGAGCATTGCATCGATATTTTGAAACTCAGCAATTAAAGTTTTTTTGTTATCTTTAAAGATATTAAAATAGCATACTCTAGTGCTGAACCATGTTAAAGTCGAGAGAATCAGATAGAAAAGGAGAGAAACAATCCAAATCAGATATGTAAACCACCATAGAACTGAACCAAAATAGCATACTCTAGTGCTGAACCGTGTTAAAGTCGAGAGAATCAGATAGAAAAGGAGAGAAACAATCCAAACCAGATATGTAAACCACCATAGAACTGAACCAAGCCCAAAGGTCGATAAACGAATATGAACCAATCGGTTATCTCTGTTAGTGTATGCCTTGGTCCTTTTGTGTTGTAATTGGAATTTTGTCAATTAATAAAGGCATTAATCTATTTTATTATTATCTTATGCAAATAATTAAATAGAGTATCCATAATTTGAGAATTTCTCTCAAAGGATAAAAGAGTATTATGAATTCCTATATATAAATGTCCCTAATTTATTTTGTCATGGAAATGATAAAATATTAAAATTGGCATGTGGTGCGATTGTATAGTTAGGTCTTATAACTATGGTACATGGGATGTCAATCAAACACATGTGTACATGTTAGGTTACATGGTACGAGACTGATCCATTTAGGATTTTTTCACTTGACCCTTATGATACAAGTGATGCCCTAATAGTTATTATATGCATTCCTTGGGCCTGAATTTACTATAGACTTAGTTACTAGCTCACATACTTTGATCATTCGCTTAACGAGCCTTTAACAGGGTGCCAAGCATGGGTATGACTGGGTGTGTCAGTAAAACATCTAAGGGTCATGAGTAAGGTGAAGGGAAATCCTAAATATTATAAAAGGGATTTTGATATCACCGACCAAACCCAAAAATTAATAATATTAATTATTGAATTTTTCAGTTCACTCAAAATCAAGAAATGTACTTGCAACCATAGGGGATGACTTAGTCATGGGGTTTGTAGTGCACGAATATCTACTAGCATGGGACTTATAAGAAAAATACAAGGTCATATGTCTGATTGCAAAATGATATATATTCATCTTAATTGGGGGCTATAATGGTTTGCTAGAACCCACTTATAGTCTGTGGACCCATAGTGGGACCCACTACCAATATAAAGATGGACCTACGGGATCGCACATAAAAGGTACAAGATTGATTATTTGGAACTTGATATATATATTAGATATAAGTACATATGAAGAAGAAATTAAATTAATGTACTTATTGGTTAAAGGACTATTAAGTCATTAATTAGATGGAATTGCATTATATAATAATTACGCCGTGATTATTAATTTTAATAATATGATTTTATTAAAATAATATATCATATAGTTTATTATATATATCAAATTAATTTTAGAAATTAATTTGGGTTAGAATATTATTGTATAACAAAATTAGTTGACATATTTAATTTTATTATTTATGTTTAATTTGATTAAACTAAATGGTAATAAAATAAAATATTAAAATCTAATTTTATTTAAATACAATATTTCCTTTTTGAATTTGATTAAAAAGGAAATAATATCTAATTAATTAATTCTAATTCGATTTCATCTTTTATGAAAGAGATATACTAGGAGTAAAAAGTGTAGGGAGAAAATCAACTCTCTAAAAAATTAGAATTTTAGTTCTTCTTCTCTAACTAAGTCCTGTGCTACCATACGTAATCGATTGTTGGAGTATCTCGTACTTGACAATAGAGGGTTCCTCAGCTAGAACCATGATTTTATAATTGGAAAAAGCTTTTAATCAGGTACGATTGAATTTGCTTTCTGTTTTATATCTTCTTTCTTATCAAAATAGTTCCCTGGGACTGAATTCGAGGTGAAAAATGTATTCTGAAAATTGAAAAATTTTTGTTTTACACCCAAGAGAATCCCAATAGTGGTATCAAAGCTGATCTGTTCTTGATTAGATAGATGGGTTAGGAATCTTGATTATACATATTTTATTGGATAATTTTGTTTATGGCTCTTATTTGATATGGAGAATTTGCTGGGCATGTTTGATTTATGCATTAGATGCATATATGTTGTTTGGTTTTTAATATATTTGATATACTAATTAATAAATAAATTATAGAAAAAAGGTTTTTTTGGGCGATGGCTTGTAGGGAATAGTAACATTCCCTGCGCCATCGCAACCTGGGCGATAGTTCTTCCTGGCAAAACCGTCGCTGGCAATTTCATTGCCGGCAGAATCACCGCCAGGCTATGGCTCTACTTAGGGCGGAGCCACTGGCCTTGTAGCTCTACCTAGGGAGGAACTACAGACAATACAGCCCCGCCTAGGGCGGATCTACAGGTGCAATAATTCCGCCCAGGGAGGAGCTACCGGTGGGCGGCGACTCTCCCTAGATCGAATTCATCCCCGCATGGCAGCCCTGCCCGGGGCAGAGTCGTCATCGACGACTCTGCTTTGGGCAAGTTCTACCGACTATGGCGTACATCGCCACAGTGAACTGTTAATTATATGAAAAAAATTTATATATATTAATATATATTATATATAATTTGTGTTTATATAATATTTGTTTATATATTTTTGATTATATGTTGTACATGTAATTAGATTATATGTTCGATTATGACATGATGATTCAGTTTCATGAAATTCGATTTTACAATTTTTTTTAT
>CAOJCR013683067.1:0-12558 GCA_948330485.1 Euphorbia neoarborescens | reverse complement strand
CCTAAACCTAAATACTATATATAGTATTTTTAAACCCTAATGTGGTTAAGTATTAAAAACATTATTTTCTCTCCACCATTGTAAGTGTTGGCCGAAATTCTTCTAGCTCTCCTTAGAAAATTTCGGTTGCTCTCTTCCTTCAGAGAATCGTTCTTTGACCCTTGCGCTAGCAAGCGGTGGATTGATCATTTTGTGGACCATCCGTGGAGTGAATCTACATCGCTTCCTTCGATCCAATCAGTTACTGCCCTACGAGAGGTAAATCACTAAAATTCCCTTCCGTTCGTCCAAAATACGTGGATCCGTGGGTGTGGAAATTCCTCTTTATTTTTTTGCTGCGTACGTTTCGTACCGGAATTTCCCAACACAATGAATCTGAACTGTGTGTCCTTTTCCTTGCTGATCGGGGTAGAAGGGTAGACGTTGTGGAGTTTATTTTAGATGTGCTACACCACATGTATAGGAAAGGAAAACTCCACAGCCTAGGACTCAGCCACATTATTTCACGCATTGCAGTTCATTTTCATGGTTCCGAGTTCCTATCTACCCTCACCCTCATTGAGCCTAGAGATTTGTCTGCCACCACTCTCCATTTTGCTCCTAGGGATCCAGCTGGTGGTCGAGCTGGTCCTTCGAGGAGTCGGGGCAAACACCCCAGAGTAAGCAGGACTTTAGTCGGTCCAGCTGAAGAGAAGGGCCCAGTAGGAGATGAAGAGCACGATGCAGGTGTGGATATAGAGGAGGATGAGGCAGCTTGGGTAGCCTCTCCCTCTCCAGCGTTCATGTCGGACCTACTTATGTCCCGCATGGACGCTATGATGGAGCGGATGAATGAGATGCACCTGCACTAGCTTGAATGGTAGAGAGATCAGCGAGAGATGCAGTTGAGGATGGAGATCCAGGCCACCGAGCAGGCCCAGCAGTATAGAGATCAACTACAGCGATTGGACACGAGGGTCGAGGACTTCGCCCTCAATGTTAGAGACTGGCATCAACATAATTATCTAGCGGACTACGCCCGTGACCACGGGTTCTAGAGGTATTTCTTTCTCTCCCTCCCTCTTCAATTGTCGTTTTCCCATTGCACTTTTAGGAGTAAGTGCAATTTAAGAGGGGGGTGGGGGAAAGGTTTCTCCTTTCTTTTTTTATCTTTTCTGCCGCATTTTTATGTGATGGTGTGCTGCTGCCTGTTTTGTTTGGTTTTTGCATGCTTTAGGTGTCTGTTGTTAGTTGTTTGTGGTTGTAGTCTTTGTTTCCGTTTTGTCTGTTATTTCGTGTATTCTTCAATCTCGTGTGGTCTTCATGTCATCCCACATGCATCTCGTTTTGATCTCGTGTTCTTCTTCTGCTACAACTGCTTCAGATGACACAACTACTCATTGTCACACAATCTCGTACGGATCAGCAATCTCGTGTAGGACTTATTTCAGCTTCTGTATTCTTTTTTTCTTTAATAGACACGACGTCCCATCAGTGCACGAACTCGTGTAAAACTTCATATGCGTGTCAAGCTCTTCTTCAGCAACTGTCTTCTTATTTTATGCCTTTCTGCATGAATTTCGGGGATCCTAACCTAGGCCTTGTTCACAAGAATAATAAACATACCCCTGAACGCATCATCGAAATACAAAACACAAAAACATCACGCAAATCGAACACAAAAATGAGCTAAACACTGAAAAACCCAACACCAAATGTAAAAACACTAAAACACTAAAAACAGACACAACACATCAGCCAGGCATGAAAATGCAGTAGAAATCTCACGAAATATAACAAAATAGAGTTAAAATATGAGGTCAAGTCTGACCTCATCAACTACCCCCCTCTTAAGGCTTCTGTGCTTAGAATCATAGTAACTGATTGGATTGCTATGACTTTTTTATGCATGAATAGCCTGTTTGTACCAAGGAGCTAGCCTTTGAGCGTTGTATCTCTGTTTTGATAAGGAATATGGATTTGCATGTAGTGGTTCGACATTTGGACCATGTTTTTAGGTTTTAAAATGTGATAGTGAACTGGAACACTGGATGGATGACATGACCACACCCTTATACATATTTTTTCTTGAGTGACTATTAAATTTGAGCTTAATAAGACCATTTCACTTCGGTGTTCATTTTCTTCGGTGAGGCATTCACACATACATGTATTAGATCATGGAACCTAACACATGTATTGCACTTGGCATTGAACGGACTTAGTATGTAGAGACCCTTAGGTGTAACCGTATGTGCACACACTTTGCACTTTGTAAAGTTGACCTTTCTAACCCTAACATTAACTTGCCCGTAGATCACCCTTTCGAGCTTAAAGCATGTTCTTTCATAGCCATAATATAAGGCGAACTGCCTTAAAGCTACAAGCCCAAAATCCCTCCACTTAACTATCCTTCACACCATCCTCTCTCTTTGTATCGAGTCTACATTAGTCAACATTTTTCACTCTTATTCTGGGTTGTTTATCACTTCAGAATGTAACTTTAATCCTCATACCAAAAATATTTTTCGTTTGTTTGTTCTTCACTCGGGATCACTCTTATCTCACCTGAGCTATCTTTGCTTTCTTGTGTTGTTAATAAAAAGCTCGAACTTAGTCTTTCTTGGAATCGAGCTTCGTGTCTCATTTTGGGGAAGGGATAACTGTAGATACTTGATGGAAACTCTTTAAAAGTCAAGCCTATTCATATATTTTTTTTATCAAATCCCATTGTTATCTCTTCCATTTTCCTTTGTCTTCCAAACTCGATTTTTATTATTCTGTGTACCCGAGTTAGTGTATTATATAAAAAAAAGAAAAGTTGAAAATTCTTAGGGTTGTCTGGTTACATTTTATTTTTGAACCCACTCTGTTGACTAATTCTTCACGTTGAAGACTCGGACTTAGGGAGTTGTAAACCCAAATAACTTTTGACACACCTTTACCCTTATCCTCTAACGTTACAAGCCGAACACGTTCTCTGATTTTGTCTGCTTTGCCAATGACTGTGTTAAGATTACTAATAGTTCGCCATGTGATGTGCATATGTGTGGTTGCATGAGTGTTTTCTTTGGAAACCACAAGCCATAAGAGCATATTTGAGTGGAACCTGGTGAGGAAAGTATGGTCATATGAATCCAAAACGTTCCTTTTCGTTTGAGCAGTTTAGACCTGAAAGTGTGCGTTTGTAAGAGTTGTTGTATGTATGCTTTTCGTATGACTTTGATGCACGTTTGGGGGCTGGTGAATTGGTACAGTTAAACTCACACTAAGTTTGCAGATGAAAATGTGTTTTCTGTCTTGGTTTTGCTGGTTATTTATTTGAGGACAAGCAAAGCCTTAAGAGGGAGGTAGTTGATGAGGTCAGACTTGACCTCATATTTTCACTCTGTTTCGTTATATTTCATGAGATTTCTACTGCATTTTCATGTCTGGCTGATGTGTTGTGTCTGTTTTTCAGTGTTTTGGTGTTTTTACATTTGGTGTTGGGTTTTTCAGTGTTTAGCTCATTTTTGTGTTTGATTTGCGTGATGTTTTTGTGTTTTGTATTTTGGTGATGCGTTCACGGGTATATTTATTATGCTTGTGAACAGGGCCTAGGTCGGGATCCCCAAAATCCGTGCAGAAAGGCATGAAAATAAGAAGAGAGTTGCTGAAAAAGAGCCTGACACGTGTATGAAGTTTTACACGAGTTCGTGTACTGATGGGAAGTCGTGTCCATTGAAGAAAAAAAGAATACAGAAGCTGAAACAAGTCCTACATGAGATTACTGATCCGAACGAGATCGTGTGACAATGAGTAGTTGTATCATCTAAAGCAGTTGTAGCAGAAGAAGAACATGAGATCAAAATGAGATACGTATGGTATAACACAAAGGCCATACGAGAGTGAAGAAATACACGAAGTCGTGTGAAGCCTTGATCTCGTGTTAGTTGAAAGCTATCGCAGAAGACTGAAGAAGTAATCAACACGAGGTTGTCTTTCTACACGAGGTCGTGTCAGTAGGGCATACTCGTGTCACATTGTGAAAATCACTTAAAATCAGATTTTAATTAAGTTTTTATTTCTGGAATAGGCCGGGTTATAAATAGAGCATTTGTATTAGCATTCCTTTTATCCAGTAACTTGTAACTTTCTCTTCCTCTCTATCGGACTAGGGTTTCGCTTAGTGAAATTTTATTTCTATAACTTGGCTCTTGTTTGTGGAGATTTTCTCTACCGATTCAATTCCAAACGCCAGAGTCCGATTAACGGTAAACTTAAGGGCAATTTTTCTTCTCTTTTTGTATTACTTTTAACTAGTTATGAACCACTATTCAGTTCTGGATTGGTGTATCATTTATTTATCTTTATCTCTTTGCAATATAATTCTCGATTGATTTATGGACGTTTATTGCTTTGTGATTGATTTCGATTTACATACTTCGTTAGGTTTAATCTGTTAGGCTTCATATAAGTCTGGTCTTATCGGGATTGACACCCCAGAAATCGTAGGGAATTGACACACCTACGATGTTACAGACCCTTAGTTTCTAAACCTAGAACTAGTCCTACCGCTTCCAAACGGAGAAATAGGCTAGGCGCTAATAAACCTAGTTTACGTAATTGGAATCCTTTTGCATGCATAGCATTCGTAATTTGATCTGTGGTTATTATTGATTTGAGCTCCATCCCATTACTTTTCGAGATTGTTATTTGTTCTGGATCACTTAGGTTAGTTTTAGTTTAGTTTATGGCATAGTTTAGTTAATTTACCAAATTTTATATCCGCTTAAACAGCTAGGATACCGAGGAGATCAGTGGTTGTGGAATAAATCTCGTGGATTGATACTTGGACTTTTCCAGTTTATTACTTGACATCGACAGGGTACACTGCCCCTGAAAGACACGCTTTTAAGTGTTATACTTGAGTGTCGGCTAGTCCTGTTGCGCATCAGTGCCACAGACTTGTCTATCTCTTCTTCACTATCAGAAGAAATCATGATTGTTGAGGGATGTAATCCGGAAACCTTTATGAAGAAATGATTTCTCTACACTACTCTCTTAGGTTGACGAGGAAATCGCCGCCGTAAAGGGGGAAATCATATTGACCGGAGATGCGCTCTGAGAGAACTGACGATTTCAGAAGATTAAACAAGAATTCATTTGGCATAAATCCTTTGAAAAAATAAGGAACGAAACAAAAGAAAATCATATAAGCAGGCTACCTTATTTATAGGAACCCTAAGGAATACCTACGAACGAAGTTTAAAATTCAAAAATCAGCGGACATGTATCAGCAGGCAACTAGCACGGGTAGCCCGTCATCATTACACACTACCTCTCCCTCGGAAATCCCCGACCATCATTAATATAGAAGACACATGGACTCATCCTATTAGCCTGACTCGTATATGCCTATCACGCATATAGAAGAGGAAGCCCAACAATCTTTGGCCTATATGCACCGCACCATATCCGTAAGAATTTCCACCATTTGAGAGGGGACTCTTGATAACCTGTGTACCCCCGTACGTACATAGCACGCGTAAGTGTAGAATGAGGAGAACCATCGCCAACAGGGGTCCCCATTATCAAGCGCTACCCCAAGATGCTTCTGCCCTAAAAAGGGGGTTACCAATAAGGGAGATGCTTCCGCACCAAAAGGAGGACCACCGTATTTAATGTAGAAATTAATGCTGCCTAGGAAGAATGCGGCTCGACAAGATAACAAGAACAAAGCGAGCCCCGTCAGAAAGTCAGAAGAACTCATTCCTCGGAGTGACAGGAGACAGGGACAAAAAGGCCAAATTACCTGCCAACCAATAAGAATGAGACATATGGAACCCATTGCCATAATATAACCGGCAAAACCACCAACAAATGAGGTATTTGCACTTTTATTATTTCTGAACTACTTAGAAAACTTCCTCTCTAAGTTACTGACTTAAGCATCAGAGTGGAGAAATCCGGCTCCCCAGCTCCGACGTTCTTTCATTTATCTCGTAGGGCATCAGAGCAACACTTCAAATATGCATCTCCAACGGGGTTCAACTGGTACATGTTATCATTTTGTATAATTTTTTGTTTCATTTTTTTTAACACTACTATCAATTTATTTGCATTATAGTTTATTTATTTTTGTAAGAGAATTGATATCTATTATACGATTATTCCTTTGTATCCGTGCTTGATTTGTTTTCAATATATTACTATGGAAGCAACAATAGCCGAACAGAAATTATATTAGAGAAGAAGAAAATACAATAAAGCTTATATTTGAGGAGAAGATGGGAGAAGATGACGTTTGAAGGGAACTTGGATAACCTGTTTTCGGAGGAAGAAGGGAGAGTTAATTATTTTATTTTTAAAAAATTAAAGAGCACAATATAGGCAATGCGATGAAACAATTTACAAGGGGGTGGATTGCAAGAATGATTTTATAGTTGAGCTTTCTACAAAAATGGAACAAATAATTTTAGAAACTACACAAGTTACTCCCTTTAGTCTAATAAACAACATTTTAGGATTAAATTTTTTTAATGACTTTTTAGACCTCTTACTTTTCACATATGTTTACACATTTGTCCTTATCAAATTAACAACTAATCTTAAATCATAACATTAATGAATCTTTTATTCTCATCTTACAATTTCAATGAAGAAAATCATCCGTCTTTATAAATAAAGGATAAATTAGTATTTTCATTAGTTGTATTAATGATTCTTAATACTAATGTACTTCTCTAAAACGTCATTTATATTAAACTAGAGGTAGTAATAAATATCAAAAAGTATTTTTAGTATAATATCAATTACATTAATGACATGATTCTACTTTAATATCAAAAATGTCATTTTCATTCTCTCCTTAGACTCTCTAAGTGTCATGTGATATTTCGTGTGGAAATAAAATATTCTTCTCCGATGAAACGTCACTGAACTTTGAGCTCGAAACCTGAAATAGATCGACAAAAAGGCTTTGGTGGTCCGATTGAGAGACTCTTTGATACTTAAATCAGTATTTGGGGTTAGAGTGGTTGAGAATGAACTCAGAAATGTAGAACAAGAATAATCATGTACCTTTTACGTGAGCTCTATCTTTTATATATGGGTGATCTCATAACTGAATTCCATTGAGAATATTCCCTGCTAATCATTGTGGTCCCCTGTGAGAAGACTTATTTACCCCTCTGTTATCTCAGATTGGAGAACAACCTTTTTAGGAGGACTTAAGCATGTTCGTTAAGTTATTCTCGGCTGGTATGATATGTCTTTATCATCCAATATCCCGAGTAATTGATCCGATAATCCGGGTAACTGATCCGGTCTTTCGATTGATATTTATCTCGAGAACTGGTTCTGGGTAAAATGCTACTGATTGTCATCAGTAGTCCCCTTCCAGTGATATGGAAACCTTTTAAGGTTGACTCGGTATGATTGATGCTTGATCATCCAATCTCTCGAATCTTTGATCCGGCCTCTCGGCTTCAATTATTAAGATAACTGGTCCTGGGTAAAATTGTCACTGATTGTTATCAGTAGTCTTCTTTCAGAAATTTGGAAGCCTTTTAAGGCTGATCTGGATAAGACCCAGTAGTTGAATTGTCATATATTCAAGTGCCTTTTCAACTGTTGAATCATAATTAATATCTAACACCTCGAGCTCTGTTCCTACCACTTAGGGGTGACAACTGTCAATCAAGCCATTTTTTGAAACTTCAATAGGCACAAATTTTTGACTTTGCAAGCAATCATCTGTAAATAACCCCTCTTTTCCTCCTCTGATCTCCTTACTCTCTTTCAAAACCTTGCGTATCTCTGATTTCTCTCACATTTCAGTTGCCCTTTCCTCTGATTTCTTGGTTTATTCAAGGATTTCTGTTGAAGATTCTCGTCGTTGTTCCCTGATTTTGGGTTTGCTTCTTCCTTACCAGGTTCTATTTTTCTTTATCCTTGCATCTTATTCTTTTTTTGCTTTGCGATGATTTTGTTTTTAACTAATTCGATTGTAAAACTAGGTTTTCTTTCTATGACTATAAATGTCACTTGCCTTTGACATGTATGCGCCCCTTATCGCATTTTAATTTGCATTGTTTGTTAGGTTTTAACCCTAATCACCACTCTGACCGTGCGTCAAATATTAGGGCTAGTTATAGGAAACTAAATTCTTTGGTACATTGGCACTATCCTCTGAAACCAACCCATTCCAACTTGGCAAAACCCTAGGATGAGTTTCCCTTCTTCCTCTGGCTTGGGACCTTCTAGAAATGCCCAGGACCCCGATGAAGCTGGCCCGAGTCATCCGGGTCCCCAAAAAATAACTAGGGTAGAGGATATAGAAACTTGCATACACTCTACCCATATTGCAGAATATAGGCGAAGATATCCATGGATGAACTGGGTGGACATTTTTCTTCCCAATTGTTCAGACCGGGCCATACCATCTCTCTCGGGTTATTTCACCATATACCTTTACCACATAGACTTTGGATTCCATTTCCCACTATCCTACATCTTGGTGCGAACCTTAACCGCCTTTAACCTCTGTCCGGCTCAAGTTCATCTGAACGCATGGGCTGATTTGGTGGCAGAGTAGTAGATCTACTAAAATCTGGGCTTTGGATGGAGACCTAGCCCGCCTGTTGTTGACCTCCATGCGACATGACACAGAAGATTTGCAATTTTTACAAAGACTAAAGACTTATGGAGGGATATCCGGGAGTGACCCTCTTCCTAGAAGGGTTTTAAGACTTTTTCTCATTTATATTTGGGTAATCAATGATGCCCATGTTGAACCCTACCCAACTGAGTGGGGCGCTTTAGACGAAAGCAAATACGATAGGGAAGTGGTAGAAGAATTTGACTGCCAAGTCACAAGATTACAATACATTCCTTCCGACCATTGGACTATAAAGGAAACGATCAACACCTACCTTCATAGGGATGTTCTTGTATACCCAGTAGCTAACTGTAAGAGGTGGAAAGTGGTGAATTTGGGTACTATTGCAATTACCACAGGTATTGACTTGTCTATTTATTTCAGATTTTTGCACCATGAATATGGATCCTGACTCCATGCTCACTGCTAATTTCACAGCCATAACCAATAAGAGGGGTCAAACTCGCCCGAATTCTCGAGTAGAGCTCCTACCCACATCTGAGGTAGTGTTTAATGCTCCAGCTCCCATGGTTGTTCCTAAGTCATCTCCACTGCCTGCTGATGATACTGCTCCCGATAATGTGGCCTCTCTTGATAGGACTTCTTCTCCCGAGGCACCCCTAAGAAAGAGACACAAGACTGGAAAGGTATATGTGTATTTTCTTGATTTCCATACCATTGCTTTTCTTGATTCCTATTGTTTTTAGGAGCCGATCGTTCCCAACGATACATCTGAGGTTCCTCATCTACTGTCCTGATCAATTACTTGATCGGGAGGTATGGGGAGGATGTTCGGGTTACTAATAACTAAGCCCAAACCGAGTTGCAATCTAATATGCTCTTTCCCGAAGACCATCGAGTGTTGGTGAATGTTGATCCCAAGGAGTTGGCTCGAAGAGCATTCAAGGCAACTTCTCAGGTATGGCCCTGCTTATTAACTTCAAACCTTGGTGCTTTAACTAATTATTTTCCTTCTTGTGTAGTCTCTTACAATAATGTTTGAGTTATATAACCGGGTGGTGAACATTCGGGAGAAAGAGGTTGAAAAGGATGCCATCCGGGATTCCTTAAAATCTGAGAACATGCATTTATCTGAGTGCATATCCCCAAGAGATGGGGAGATCGCTGCACTGAAGAGAGAGCTGGCAAAACAGAAAGAAGAGCAAGTGAAGCAGAGGGAAGAACTGACCCTTCGGGAGGAAGAGTTATCCATTCAGACTAAGCGGATGTAGTTGGCCCTTTATGAGAGTGATATGGTTACTCAAGAAGTCAAGTCCCTAGCCGAGCTCGTGGCCAAGAAGAGCAAGCTTCTAAGGGAAAAAGTGGAAGAAAGCCAAAATGCTTTGAAGGTAGCTTCTACAAGGTTTGCTATGTCTGCTGCTGCTTATGGGGGAAGATCCACTCGGCATATCTCACCCAAGTACCAAATCTTGCTCCCCTGGAAGTGAGTTTTCCTACCAAGGCTGAGGTTGATGCCTTTCTTGCTTGGTAAGAAGTTGAATATGAAGATATAAAGAAAGCTAGTCCTTCCCTTCCTTTCAATTCCTCAACCAATGAGAACATTGTTGGGACCTCTGCTCCTACTGACCTAGAGCTCGAGACGAGTCCAACTAACTTAGCTCAGGAGGAAAGGGATGCCCCTCTTAGAGAGGAAGACTTCTCGATTAGAGAAAATGTAATAGATGTAGACTAGCTTGCCTTGTATTATTGAATATTGCTGATATTTGCACAACTTATTTTTTGTGATTTGGCAATTTTGAATGGAGTATATGTTTTTACCTTATCTTTTTTGCATATCTTATTTATGATAGCTTTTTCCAGGTTTTGTCATACCCGTTCTTTTGCCTTTGGTATCTACAATACGCTTTTTAAGCACAACTTATATGCTAAACATAGATGTAGGCTCTATGTCTTTATCTTTTTAGACCCCGCCTTTATTTTTGAATGATTTCAAGGACTTAGCCTCTTAGCCCATTACATGGCTCGGCCTTTACGTCCAGGAATCTTTAAGGACTCAGCATCTTAGCCTATTATGTTGCTCGACTTCTACATCTAGATATCTTCAAGGACTCGGTGTCTTAGCTATTACGTGGCTCGGCTTCTATATCTGGGTATAATTAAGGACTTAGCGTCTCATCTTATTATGTGGCTCGGCTTCTACGTCCAGATATCTTCAAGGACTCAACCACTTAGCTTATTATGTGTCTCGAATTTTACGTCCGGGTAACTTCAAAGACTCAGTGTCTTGCCTATTATGTGGCTCGGCTTCTACGTTCAGATATCTTTAAGGACTCAGCATCTTAGCCTATTATGTGGCTTAGCTTCTACATCCGGGTATCTTCAAGGACTCAACGTCTTAGCCTATTACGCATCGTGGCTTCTACATCTAGATTTTTCAAGAGCTCAGAAGTATATGTAAGATTAGGCTTTTATTAACCTTTTCCCACATCGGGGTATCACAATTTTAGTGATTCGAGGATTGCGTACCTTATTAAAAACCTAGTTAAGGAAAACCCTTTGGGAAAAACCGTTAACCAGGAAAAAAGAGTGTAGCAATTTGTAGCCCCTTTTGACTCTGATGGAAAATATCTCTTCAAATTACAAATATCCCATGTCCGAGGGATATCCTTCTAGTTCATGTGTTCTAAACGTTAAGTTCCCGGGCCCACTACACTTTTAACAATGTATGGCCCTTCCCAATTTACACCCATTTTGCCTATGCCTTCTCGGCTCTGGGATGCTTCTGAGTCTTTTAAGATAAAGTCTCCTTTCTTGAGCTAAATTTTTCGGACCTTTCTGTCGTGATACCCTGCAATCCGGTTTGTATACGCAGCCATTAAATTGAAAGCTTTTTCTCGCTTTTCTTCCAAGGAATCTAGCTTGTTCCGGATGTTGAGTTCATTTTCCTCGGGGGAATAGTGAGTCACCCTTTCACTAGGGGCCCTTATTTCAGCCGGGATGATAGCTTCCATGCTATATGTTAGAGCAAGAGGAGTTTCTCCCATGCCTATTCTGGGAGTGGTTCGGTTCCATAGGATATAATTCAAATGATCCGACCATGCTCCCTTATGCTTTGATAATCTTTTTCGAAGTCCATCTTCAATGGTTATATTCGTAACCTCTGTCTTACCATTATTTTGAGGATGAGCTACCCAGGAGCATCGATGTTTAATTTTCAAATTTTTCCAAAACTGCTGAAATTTCTCAGAGGTGAATTGAGATCCATTGTCTGTGATGATTTTTTTGGGGATGCCGAACCGAGTCAGAATTTGATCCTCCATGTCTGGAGTTATAATTCTCAAGGCTTTGGATTCTACCTATTTGGTGAAGTGATCGACATCTACAGTGATCCATTTTCATTGTATGCTTGCCTCTTGCATGGGCCCGATTAGATCTATTCCCCAAGTGCTGAAGGGTCACGCCGTATATATGGGTTTTTGGTTAACTGCAGGCCGATGACTTTTTATTGCATTGATCTGACACTGTTGGCACTTCTTAACATACTCTATGGCATCCTCCTCCATACTCTCCCAAAACTATCTAGCCAACCGTGTCCTTTTTACAACGGTTGCTGCTCCTTGATGTGCTCTACATATCCCTTCATGCATCTCTCCCAAGATGTAGAGTTGTTCTTCTCGAGAAATGCATTTCAACCATGGATGAGTGAAGGATCTCCTCATCAAATCTCCCCCAATAATAGCATATCTTGCTGATCTTTGAATTATCCGGCTGACTTCCTTTTCGTCCTCTGGCAACTCCCCTTCTTCTAGGAACTGATAGATTGGACTCCTCTAGTCTTCATCTTTTTTTCTGTCACCAAGACTTCATTTTCTTGATGCCAGGGCTTTCCTTATCTCTCAAATGGACAGGTTAGCATTTGCCAATCATTCGGGTGTGCTGCTGCTTTGGCCACCTTATCTATTTCTTTATTTTGATCT
>CAOJCR013677781.1:0-10342 GCA_948330485.1 Euphorbia neoarborescens | reverse complement strand
ATATTTATGGAAGAGTGGAAATAAATATTAATTATGAATTAATATTTAATTAGGGGGTGAAATATTAATTATAATTAAATAGGAATTTAATTACAATTAATTATTTTCTAACCTAAATAGTATAAATACTATTTATTCTCCAAAACCAAAATAATTCTAATATTGGATTAGAAAACCCTAGCCTCCACCTCTCTCTCTCTAGTTAGTCGAAATTCCCCTCCCCTCCGTGAGTTTTTCGGTTGATTTCTCTTACATTCGGAGAACTGTTCTTCGATCCCGGCGCTAGCACGCCGTGAAAGAATCGCTTCGTGTGGACCATCCATAGAGGAGATCTCGTTTGCTCCCTTGATCCAGTGATTTCTGCGCTCTAAGAGGTAAACTTATTAACTCTTCTTTCCGTTCTTCGCGAAACACATGGATCCGCGGTGATAGGGATTTTATTTTATTCTGTTGTGCATGATTTTATATTTAGATATATCAACTAATATCCCTACACCAAGAACTTATCTATTTTCTATGTGAGTATGGAAATCTTATCTTATGGCTGGTATAACGGTTGGGGTTTCTTGTTGTTGTCATCCCTCCTCCATGAAAAACTGGGATGATTGTGGTACCCCAGATTGTAAGTGTTAGAGTACGGATTATTTTGGGCATTTCCTTGGACATAATGAACTTGTTCTGTTACATCCACTTGTGTTAAATACCCATCACAACCACTTTCTCCACTTACTTAACATGTACGTCCTAAGTTCAGGTTGTCAATTTATGTGCCAACACCGAGAATTATGCCTGTATTACCGTCAAAGGATCCACCGGATGAATCCCTTTGACAGAAGGTGGTTGACTGCTGCTACTTCCCTGCTTTGTCGGGTACATACTATTATCCTTTGCTATCTCCTCTAGCAATTCGTATGTTGCATTAGTTATCTTCCTCATGAGCTAACCTCCAACCATTGCGTTGATGGTTCCCCTTGTGATTGCATCAACACCATTGTAAAAATTCTATATGAGAATGTTTCTAGGTATCCCATAATACGGACATTGCCTAATGTAACCCTTGAAGCATTCCCACGCCTCATACAAAGATTCATGGTCCTGTTGAGTGAATGATGTAATCTCTTTGATCGACTTAGCTATTTTGGCAAGCAAAAAATACTTCTAGAGAAATGCTTGGGCAAGTTGATCCCCTGTGGTGATGGAATTATGTAGCAGTGACTGCAGCCATATCTTTGTCTTGTCTTTGAGAGTAAATAGGAATAAACGGAGACGAATTGCCTCTGTAGACACCCCATTTATCTTGAACGTGTCACAAATTTTGAGGAAACTCAAAATATGAGTGTTAAGGTTCTCGTTTGGCAGTCCGTAGAATGCCAAATTATTCTGCAACATGTTCGACAAAGTAGGTTTAATCTCAAAATTATTAGCATTCACTGGCGGATGCACTACTCCATCTTGTGTTCCATACAAACTTGGAACAACATAATCCATAAGGCATTGTTGTGGATGTTCCTTGGCCATGTTATTGACTTGACTTCTTCTCCTTCGTAGAAGATGATCAATCTCGGGAATTATAGGTTTAAGAGGTTGTCTCGAACTTCTTATTCTTAGCATAACTTTTTAACAATCTCCTTTAAAATGAAAGAACACATGAGTATATGATATAAATGGTATAATAACTAAACAAAATATACTACATACTATATCTATAAATAAGAATTTGAACACTTTACCCACTGGACACCGTTTATCCCCGACAACAACGCCAAAAATTTGGTGCGAACTTTCTACCTTAGGCATACCAAAAACTTGGTGCGAACTTTCAGCCTTAGGCATGTATCGGTGGGAATATGTAAATACCCATATGAAATTTGGCCTTATATAGCGTAAATTCACACATTACTATAAGTATATGGGTCGTACAAGTAGTATAAAATGGATTTTAAGTCCGAGTATCGATCCCTTGAGGAAAAAGGTACACGGTGGTTTATATATCCATGCATTCTGTTTATGGTAATTATAAGGTTAATGGTTTAAGTGAATCCTACACAAATTCATAAATACACAAGAGTTTCTTTATAATAAACAATGATCTACTAAGGATGAATTAATTGTCTATTCTGTCAACTATTCTCATAAATCAATTAACCCTACTTGTGATTCACATGCATGGTAAAACATCATTCTTTGATTATTACAATGAATTAATATTTGATTAAAGTATGATTAACCTAACCAGTTCATGGAAGAATTATAAAAACAATATTCTACATCTTTTTATTATTACAACATAAAATATCATAACTCATCTTCATACATTTGAATATTCATGCATAATATCAGTGTTATCTTTACAAACAACATCAAAACTCATTCTAATCCCATATACACTTGGTGTTGATTAACTCAATATGCATATTTAGTATTTAAACCACGAACCAAACAAAGAATCAACAAGTAACATCAAGCAATTTCATCTTATTCCATGAATAATATGTTTAGAGGACAGAAAATATAATGAAGTGTTCTTGCAATAAAACTGAATAAAATCAATCCATATAATGGTTGTCAATCACTAGTAAATGGTGTTGGATAAGTAGAAGCCTTGTCTAAACTTAATCTCTAGTAAATGGTATTGGATTCGTACTTAGATTTTGAGTAACACCGTGATTTAATTCCTAGTGGAGCTTGAAATTAGGTGGCAACTCTAGTCATTGTTTTTAGAGATTCATGTTCGAATTTCTTTAAACATGTTTTTTTCTTTTTTAAAATTTGATCTTTAAAATAAAAATCCCAAGTCTTCGTTCACGCTCTAATTTATTTAAAGCATTTCTTTATGGACACCTTATCTCATTTTTTAGGGCAAATGTGTTCCAAAAGGAGTAAACCCCAATTGCTTAGGAATCATTTTGTTTGCTAGACCACCTTTCAAACCATTTTTTAAGCCATTTCTTTTTAACCTCACTTGATTTAAAATCCTTCTTTTCAATAACTAAATACAAATGAAAAGTTCGCTTTCAAAAACTGGTCATCCGCTTACAGTAGTGACTGTACTGGGGACTTGTTTCTTTTGTTTCTTTTAAACTAACTTGTTTGAAACTTAAAGAAACTTTTGACAGGCCTTTGAAAGACCTTTTCAAAAGATTTAAAAAATTCAAAAATATATTTAATAATGTACTTTCATTCCATTTAAATGAATTTTTACTTTTACATCTTTGCATTGCAGTAAACACACTCATTACACACATTATATTAAGATCTCCCTACCTAGCCCTGGAAATCTCAAGAATTTATCACTTGTGTGCCTCTCAAGTTCCAAGGGAACCTATTGGTAGAGCCACTCATAGCCATATACTAACTCTTCTCATTTGAACCTACTTAGGGAAAGAAAGAGCATATATTTTGCTATGGGACCCTCCTTTGCTATCCTTGACTTGGATCTACCTGTATATAGAAAACCTTAGTAACTTCCTATGGGAATCCAAAATGAAAGATTGAAATGAATATAGTTTTGAACTTTGCTATTCCCCGCTAATGGCAAAGCCAGCATTTCTAGGAATAGTTAGAGACTGTTTACACCTCGTAGAGTTATAAGGTTGGGAATTTCCATCTCGCATGTTATTTAACCTTGGTTATGCATATTTATATTTCCAAATACAATGCAATTACACATGTACCCTACCAACATCACTTGGTCATTCATCATCCCAAATGCATATAGGGTATTTTAGCACATTTCATATGTCTAACCCATATTAGTACCTCAATTGAAAGCTTTTGCTGCATCTTGGAGTCTATTTGCACATCATGGCCCAAGTATCATGCATTCAACATATAATGACATTTCATACACAAATTCCATGTCATACATCATCGTATAGTGCTATATCACTCATCATGACATAATTTTATGCCATGCACAACACCATGTCATGCATTAGTATGTAATTTCGTATCACGAATGATGCCATGCCACTCATCATGTATGATGCCATATCATTCATCATCAACATGCAATGCCATACATTAATAAAACATTATGTTAGGTTATTAATCATCGACAAACAATATTGTATTATGCGTACCACATGATGCGATGTCATTGGTCATCAATATGCAATGTTATATCATTTATACCATATGATGCCATGTTATTCATCATCAACATACAATTCCATGTCATTTATACCCTATAATGTCATGCCATTATTCATCAATATACAATGCTATGCCATTCATACCACATGATGCCATGTCATTCATCATCATTATATAATGCAATGTCATCCATCCCACATGATGCCATATCATTCATCATCATCATATGATGTAATGTCATTAATCCCATATGATACCATGTCATACATCAACATTATCATTATATGATGCCATGTCATCCATCCCATATGATGCCTTGTCGTTCATTATCATCATATTATGCCATATCTTTCATCCGATATGATGTCATATCATTCATCATCATCATCATCATCATCATCATCATTTGATTCCAAGTCATTCATCCCATATTTTTCCATATCATTCATCACGTGTGATGCCATGTTATTTACCCCTTGATGTCAAGTTATTCATCATATATGATGCAACGTCATTCATTATACATGATGCCATGTCATTCATCCTTATTATGTAATGCCATATCAATCATTGCCCCATGATGCTATGTCATTCATCATACATGATGTCATATTATTCATCATTGATGTGTGCAAAATCATTATGCAAAATGAGGGTTAAAAGAGTGGTAAAATGTAAAATTATACAATGTTTTGTTGTTATTTACGTCACCCTGTGCACTATATAGATCATATTGTGCTGAAGTTGTTGAAAGATGAAAAAGGAAGGAAAATGATGTGGCAGGGAGAATTTTAATGGTACAGATGCTGGAATGTAGGAATTGGAGGAGAAAATAATCAAGTGGGTTGTCTATAACAAATTACACAACTGTAATAGGAAAGAATTAAATACCTTAACTTTTAAGGGTATTTTAGGTAAAATAAAAATCTTTTTACATGCAAAGAAAAAGTTTGTAAGGGTTTGTCTCTTTTACCTTTTTGGCACTATAAAAGTGCTAGAATTTTTTAGACAAAGGAGACCTTTTTGGTTGAGATAATTTTCACTCAGCAATTAATTGATTTTTTTTTGTTTTTTCTTCATCTTCTTCCTCCATTCTTTTACATTTTTCTACATTTTATTTTTCCTGTAAAAAGCTTCTGCCTGTAATGGAGGTTCTGCTAGATATATTCTATGTTGTGCTGCTATTATCTGTTATGGAGCGTGAGTAGACTTTCAGCATAGGGTGAACGACTTGGCTATGGTGACCGATTTCTAAACCTCTATTTTTGCAAATGTACTGTGTAGTTTTATGGATTATTATTAAATGTGGTTTTAATACATTAGAGTCTTGATCAAAATATATCTAAAGCTTGAATATGACTTTGAGAAAAGCATGTTTAGGTAGTTTCGTATTTTTATGCATTTGTGGTATAAAATAGAGATATTTATGCTAGAATTGTCAAGCTGTGTCATACATGAGAATGTTGGTACAAGATTTAAATGGGCTTATGATTATGCTTGAGTTATTGATACATAGAGATATGGTTTCTAGCTTAAGTGTAATGTGGTTTTTGATATAGAGATATACATTAATCCATTGCTTTGTAGAGAGTTAGATCTGCTTCTACCCATATTATTATTCAGTGATTTGTAAAACGTGGAATGTTGTTGGAAACCATAGCTGATGTTGTGTCACCCTGTGTGCCTTTTATTTTGATATTTTATTACCCTATGAAAATCAGTCTGTTTAAGTTTTATTCTTTTAAATGCTCTTTAAATCTTTAGTAGTTCACTTTGCTAATTTAGTTTTGATTAAATTAGCTGTAGAATATTATAATCACCATTCATAAAATTAAAAGAAATGCTCAACCATTTAAGCATAATATTAAAGTTTAACAAACTACTCCATCAATCCTTTAGGAGACGATACTCGATACTCACACACTTTATTACTTGTTGACTAGTGCACTTGCTAGCTGCATTTAAGCACAGGCAATAATCATGTGTGGTGCAATATCTCGCATTATGTCATGTTATATGTTGCACTGCACTATCGTATCCTCTTCCATGGCACATATTAGGTTATTCCTCCTTCTATGCTTAACATTAGGCATAGCATAGGAGTTACACTATGTCATTTCATAATGCAATTACCTCATGACTATATAGGTCATGTCTTTTCCCCAAACTCTTAGACGCCTTGGGACATCGAATGTACGAGAGCCGATCAGTATACCTACATTCTTAGTCTCACTTTTTTATCGGTTCATTTGAACTCCATAGAACTAGTTTCCATTTGCATACTGAAGTCATCTCATGCATCCATAAGTCTACACAAGTTATATTGCAACCTTCGCTGGATTTCTCCTATGGTGGAGATATTCCTCAGGACACTCATAGTCACAGGCTCTTACATACTAACTTCTAACAACTAACTCAAGCTAACCCATGCATCGCACCACATACATTTTTCATCAAATTGGGTATACATATACCACGGTTACCCAAGCAAGTACATTCCCAATAAACATATTGTGTGACTATTCATCAATGATGACTTGCATCCATATGCATATGTTCCCAAATATCGGCTTCATTTTCCATTAGTTTGTATCATGTGTTTTTTTTTATGACCACTCATTATCCTAGCCACATATAAGGTATTTATTATTTCACCTTATGAGCCATGCTAACTCACGATTTTTGTGCAACCACTTGACATCTTTTAAGATAGAGTTTCATAATCATGCATCAAAAACACCATCAACCGATAAGTCCCATACTTCCATATGTGGCATTCATATGTTTGACATTACACTAACACTTTTAATACAAATATGTGTATTTTTGCGTATGCCATAACATGTTATCATTCCTATGCCATTGCAATAACCTTTTAGTACAGCCATATATCGTTTTTGCATGATTAAATACCATATCATCAAAATTCATAAGCATCTCATATAGGGATCCACAGTGATCCTGAAAACTCACAATTTCATGAATAGACATCATTCTACAAAGAGTATAGGTTCTACATGGGTTTCCAAAAATCACACCTTTCATGGATAAACATCATTGCACATAGAGTACGAGTTCTATACGGACTCCCAAAACTTAGAATTTTTATAGATAAATATCAGTCCACATAGAGTATGGGCTCCATACGGGTTCCTAAAACTCATAATTTTCACTGATAGACATCATTCCACATGGAGCACATGTTCCACATAAGTTCCCAAAACTCGTGACTTTTATAGATAGACATCATTCCATATTAAGCAAGGGTTCCACATGGGTCCCTAAACCTCAAAAATTTCATGGATGGACATCATTCCATAATGAGCAATGGTTCTACATGGGTTCCCAAACCCCATATTTTTCATGGATAGACATCATTCCACATATAGTAAGGGATCCGTGGGCTACCAAACCTCTGATAATGTTGATTTTGACCTTATATTTTGGGTATTATTTTTTATTAAATGACATATAACCTGAGTCATTTCATATGTTTTGGTGTTTGATTTCATATGTTTTCGATTTTTAGTTATATTTAGGGTTTTGTGTATATTTTGGTTATTTTTAGATTTATTTGCGTGTTTTGTATTTCTTTGGTCTGAGGTCATTTAAGACTCAGTAATTGTATATATTGACAAGTTTATTGTGAGGAGAAAGTAGGTACGGAGGCCCGGATTGGGTATGGGAAGAATGCACACATGAGATGTGATGACCGACTTTTAAAAACATGCATTGGCGGAAACAATGCACAAAGTACGGTTATCAGACAACTAAAAATGCGGAAAAATATAAACATTAAAGTTTAAATAAAAAGATGGAATAAAACCGTTCAAATGAAAACAGTAAAAATCCAAAAATAACTTGTACATCAAAACCAATCTATTATCAAACTAAACAAAGATCATCCTAATATAAAACCTAGCAAAACTCTCGCTCGAATCCCAAAAGCTTTCCCCACATGGCAATCAAACTTCACCTGCATCATCTGAAAAATAAACTGCCACTGAGTGACAAGCAACTAAACAAACCATACATATAGGTTCAAAAATCAAATCGAAAACGAATGACAAAAAGTGAACTTTATTAAAGAAAGCGAGTAATGCAGAACCAAATATTAGATAAAGATAGGTAAAGTCCAAAAGATCATTAAAATAAGAAACCCAGACTTATAAAATGAAGTAAAGCAAATAACATCTTTAAATTCATTAATAAGTCAAATAAAACATAATAAAATACGATTCCTCAAAAACATTTAACTCAGTATCATCAAATTGCACTGGAACAGATGCTTGGGGAAAAAGACCGCAGTCCCCGAAACCCATGGTGGAAAAACCGCAGTCCACCCAAAAACAATATGAATAATGTCTAAGATTGGCCAAACTCCCCCATTTACAGAGAAAAAACCGCAGTTCACTGCCTAATGGGAACGACAACAAATGAACTCATTTACAGAGGAAAAAACGCAGTCCCCTGCCTAATGAGAACAATAAACATCAAGGGAAAAATCTACTCTCATTTACAAAGGAAAAACCGCGGTCCAATGCCTAATGAGAGGGTGCTGTTTAATTGTCAGAAAAGACCACAGTCCGATAATTTCCAATAGCAATAAACAATAAAGAATTTCGAAATCAATAATACAGTAGATGCCACTATGGTCTTACCCTCAAAACCAATCAACAAGGTCACAATGACCAATTCACCAAATCGACTCAAAGGAATAAATCTATTTTAAACCATAACACAATATGTAAGGTTGAAATCAAATAAAAGTTCGTTCAATTCAATAGTTCAATCAAAACCATGTTATACATTTATGAATATAATAGTCATAAAGTCACTCCATAACGTCATGCTTCGAAATAATAAAAAATAGCAACAGAAAAATTCAAAAAACCAGAAAAGTACAGAACTCGACGAGTTTACCCATAACTCACCTAGTTTTGCATCAAAACTCGTCGAGTTTTGGTAACTCGGGGTTGAATTCGAGTCTGCCAAAAATTGAAAAACTTGCATTACAAAATAACCTCAGAACTTGCCGAGTTACAACATAACTCGTAAAGTTATGCCTCAGAACTCGCCGAGTTTTGATAACTCGACGGCGAGTTCAGGCCTGCCATCAACATGAAAAAAAGGTTTCGGAAAATGACTTCCACAGCGAATTTGAGCAAGAAAACCATCGAATTTGACACAACTTCCTCCATAAGATTTTTAACTCTATGTCTTAAGAATACACAGGACTTCAAATCACCCAAATCCGAGTTACATAAAGCGAGAAAACTCCAAAATACGAATAGGTGTACAAAACTGAAATTTTCAACGCAAAACCAGAAAACGAAAACTATGGTTTACAAAAACTCAAAATTTGAAGCAAACCAAAATAAAATCCATAAATTAAAGAGTAAAACAAATAAACAACATAATCATTAACAATTTTCAACCAATCCATACAAAATCAAAACTCAAATCAATTACTATGTACAAAACCCTAAAATCATGCATTCTCAATCAACCTTTGAACATAAATGTAAGGTAAGTTTAGTTACCTCGATTAGCAAAAATCCAATATAAAGCAAAGAAACTTGAGACTACGGAAGATGGAACACCCCAAAAGAAAGATCCAAGGAATCGAATGGTTAAAGTTAACCACTCAATAGCCGAATAATAACCACTAAAGAAATACGAAGAATCAATCAATAGGTATTCTCGATAGGAATAGCCCGATAGAATCAAAGAGTCGAGGGAAAAATGTTTCCTTAATGATGAAAAGAGTAGATTCTCAAACAAAACAGCAAAAAGGAAAATCTGAATGATGGAGAAAGACATAGTGCTCCAAAGATGACACAATGGCGGCCGAAACTTATCGAAGGCTCTTTCAACCCAAGAAGAAAATTCAGCTCTCTCTCTTTCTGTCTAAGTGATGGCCAAAAATTGCAATAGGAGGAAGAGGAGGTGGGATTATTATCCTTAAATAGGAAAAAAGGAATTAGGGTTTTATAAAAGGGGTTTAGCTGAAAATTAGGAGGAGAATAGGGCTTGAAATTTTGAAAATTTATGGGCTTAAAAGGTATAAAATCAAGCTGGAAATAAAATCAGGATCATAGATAGTGGGCTTAGGGAAATACACTCTTAACATTAACAGCCAAAAATAAATAAATAACAAATAACAAAATAACATCAACCCACATATTATTGGATTTAAAAACATTAAATCATATGCAAAAGTCATAAACAAAAACTGGGGTGTTAC
>CAOJCR013675968.1:0-10894 GCA_948330485.1 Euphorbia neoarborescens | reverse complement strand
GTTGAGTTAGTCATTACTAAGTGTATATGGAATTAGAATGGGTTTTCATGGTGTTTGAGAAGATAATATGAATATTATGCATGAATATTCAAATGATTGAAGATAACTTGTGATATTATATGTTGTTATAATCAAAAGATATAGAATGTTATATGTTTGAATCTTGCATGAATTGGATTATTTTAATCATACTTAGTCTAATGTTAAAGTCATTGAACTAATCAAAAGATGACATTTCTCCATGCATTTGAGTCATAAATAAAGTTTAATCGGTTTACAGGAATAGTTTATAGAAAATGTTAAGAAATCAAGTCTTCCATAATAGATTATGTGTTAAATTGAAGTTACTCTTATGTTTTTATGAATTGATGTATGATTCACATCAAAATATCAACTTTAAGATTACTATAAACAGAATATGTAAATAAATAACCTGCTATGTATGTTTTTCTTCGTGGGATGAATACTCGGACTTAAAAATCTATTTTATACTACTTGTACGACCGTATACTTGCGGTATTATGTGAATTTATGTTAGAAAAGACTAACTATATGTGGGAATGTGTATGCTCGACCATTACATAAGTTCATGCTTATAAAATTTGCACCACTATGAATTTGAAGTTGGAGGGCTCAGAGTTTCAGCCTGGAGTTTACGACCACTAAAAAGGTTCTAACTTATTTTTCATTATATTTTGGAACCTTATTATATGACACAGTTTGTGTTTATATTATAGTGGTTAAATTAAAATATTGGTTCAGCAAAATCTAGGCCATGGGGTCCAGTTTTAGAAAATTTTAAAAAGGCCACTTCCGCTGCGCCTGTGAATTTTCTGAAATATCACTGGAAAACCCCAATAATAAAATAAATTCATAGTATAATTTTATAAAACTGAAAGGCTATTTTTCGATTTAAACCTTTTAATAAATTATTTAGACTTTTTATTTGTTTTAAACTTCTTATTTGCTTATATATTTTTTATCCTAACAAATTTTTTTCTTTTTTTTTTATAAAAATACAATAATATAAATACATTTTTAAAGTTATAATATTTGTAAATATATTCTTATATTTTTATTATTTATATGTTTCTCCACAGATTATGTTTTCTATATTTTTTAGGTGACGTTTCGTATCCATTTCCATATCCTTTTTCATATCTCTTTCTGTAGCAGTGCAACATAGTTTCAATTTCACCTTCCATGGTGTTAAACCCTAAATTAAGGACATTTAAGCTCCTTCAAGCCCAAATATTGTCTAGATATTAAACAGAACCAGAACAGAAGAAAGGCTTGTTACTACTATCACTTGTCTTGTCTTTGTAGTTGTTGACAGATGTTGAGGAAGACCATACGGAATCCTTATCATAGAGGATGTCAGTCTAATAAAACAGGCTGCAGTTCATGAGATTCCTATTAGACGGCAAAATGGACGAGTCCAAATTAGAGTTTTTGATATCTAATCGCTCCTTAAAAAAATGCTTTTGTTCTTTTTTATGAATTACAACTTAAAAAATATTCTCGAATATTTAAACATATAAATTTTAAGGACTTTGTTTTAAACATTCGAAACAAAAAAAATGTCGGAATACAAATACAGGAAAAAAATATTTTATAAAAATCAACCAGATAAAAAAATTTAGAATTGGACAAAAACTGTGGCGGGACTAGGCCCAAAATGAGGCCCGATGTGCGCCTAGAAGCATTTAGATCAAATTTAAGGATTTGTTATATAGTAAAGTTTTTTATTATTTGATTTCAATTATGTGCTATACATATGAAAAAGATTGATAATTGCACATTTGTACTTTTTTAATATAATATTGTAAATCTTATTTTATATTGGCAGTATATGCTAAATAAAAACTGTCAATATATTAGTGGAATTAAATATTGTAAGAAAAAATCCTTAAAAAATAGTTTTTAGAAAATTTAATCAATTAAATAAATTATTAATTTTTTAATATATATTTCAAAATTTAAATTTTAATTTATATTTGTGTCTTTATAATTGAAGATAACATTAGAAATTTTTAGTTTATAGTTAAGAATTAAGATGATTTATTTAAATACGTGGTTCATTCAAAATCGACAATGACATTACTTTTTCGACAGATAAAATTGGTTCTCATGCTGTTGATTTCTACTTAGCTCTATTTAATACTGATCATAATCAGCCTCAGGATTTCTCTTCATTGTCTAATGTAATTCCTCAGTTGATTTATGTGAAAGACAATACGACTTTAACTTGTTGTCCTTCGGATGATGAAATTCAGACTTTGGTTTTTTCTATGGATAGCAGTAGCTCTCCTGGTCCTGATGGTTTTGGTGGAATGTTTTATAAATCCTTTTGGGATATTGTGGTCCCTGATGTTTGCAGTATGGTTCGGCAGTTTTTCAACTCAGGTTTTCTTTTTCCTGGGGTTAATTCTAATTTAATGGTGTTAATCCCTAAGATTGATGGTGCCATTGAGATTGATCAATTCCGTCCGATTCTTATGAGCCATTTCAGTTTCAAAATCATCCCGAAAATATTGGTAGATAGATTGGCTTCTGTTGCTGAAAAAATTGTCTCCTAATCATTTTGGGTTTATCAGGGGGCGTAGCATTCATCATTGCATTGCAGCAGCCTCTGAAGGTGTTAGTCTGTTAAATCGGAAAAGCTTTGGGGGAAACATGGCCCTTAAAATTGATATTAAAAAGGCTTTTGACACTCTTGACTGGAATTTTATTTTGGAAGTCATGGACCACTTTGGTTTTAGCCTGTAATTTTGAGATTGGATGTTGAATATCCTCTCCTCTTCCCGTATTTTGGTGGTATTCATGGTTATTTTTCTTTCTCCAGGGGGTTCATCTAGGTGATCTTCTCTCTCCTATTTTGTTCACTATTGTTGAAGATTATTTGAGTAGGTATCTTGATCTACTTATTAAGATGGGGAAATTGGATCCTTTTATGTATGCTCACGGTACTGCTTTCCCAACTCATTTTTTTATGCAGACGACACTCTCCTTTTTTGTACGCCTCGGTTAAGAACATGAAAATTCTCAGGGAGGTTTTTCAACACTATGGCTCAATTTCGGGGCAGCTGGTTGGCTCAGTCAGCTATGTTTTTTGGGAATTCTGTCACTCCTAGAAATGCTTTGTTACTTTCTAACATTGTCAATATAAAAAGGGGATCTCTACCTTTTTAGTATCTCAGTGTGCCTTTATTCCAAAAGGTGCCTAGGAAAAACTCCTTTCATCCTGTGGCTGATACAATTCTTTCTATTTTCTCCAATTGGAAGGGTAAAAGTCTCTCTATGGCGGCTTGAATTACTTTGGTCAACTCGGTGGTACTAGTTCGCTAATGTATTGCTTTACTATCTATAAATAGCCGATGAGTCTTCTTAAATTTATTTCTAAAGAAATTAGAAACTCTGTTTGCACCGGTTGTACCACTGAAAGCAAGCTGGTTACTGTCCCTTGGAAAATCTACTATCAATCGCTCAATTCTAGTGGACTGGGCCGAAGTGATTTGGGTCAAGTTAACTATGCTTTTCTTGGTAAATTGGCATGGGGTTACTCAGCACTATGGATTGGAGTTTGGACCTTTTCCGAATCAGATTTTTCTCTGCCTCTAGGCTTTCTATTTTGGCCTATATTAGTTCTTCTATTTGGGGTTCTGACGACGCTCAAGTATAATACTTAAAAGCGACTCTTTCAGGAGCAGTGTACCCTATCGATGTCAAGTAATAAACAGGTAAAGTTCAGGTATCAATCCACAAGATTTATACCACAATCACCTATCTACTCGATATCCTAGCTGTTTGAGCGGATAAAATTTGGAGAATAAACTACGCTAAATATAACTAAACTAACTACAGTGATCCAGACCCTATAACATTCCCTGAGTGAGATGGGATGTAGCTCAGATTAATAATAAACCCTAATTAACAAATATATGATAAGTCATGCAAATCTATTAAACTCGTAAACCTAGATTTATAAGCTCCTAACCTATTTCTCCGTTTTTCGCAGTAGGACTAGTTTCGGAGTTCAGAAACTTAGGGTCTGTAACTTCATGGGATTGTCAGTTCCCTACGATATCCAGGTTATCAAGCCTGGTGAGACCAACTTATTTGAACTCGGCTGATTAAATCTATTTGAAGTACGAGATTAAATAAATATACACAAACATATATCATTCAAGGATTAATTAATGAATAAAAGAAACCGGAGATGAAGAGAATAATAATTAATCAATTCGATTGCAATACGGTTGCGATTCACAACTAGTTAAACAATACAGAAAAAGATAAAGAATAGCCCTTACATACCAATAACCAGACTTTGACTGTTGAAAGAAAAATAATGAAGAAAATCTCCTAAAACTATAGTCGAGTTGTAGAAGAAATCTTCGTCCAAGCTAAAAACTATGTTTTAGAGAGGTGGAGAGAAAGTTACACAGTATCTGTATAAAGAAACCCTAGAATACAAAGTTCTATTTATATTAAATGCTAAACAGGAATTAAAAATCTAATAGAAATAAAAGTCTGTGTCTGAACTCTCCTTTGCCACGTGGTCGTGGGAAATTCCACATGGTCGTGGCTTATCCTGGTCAAGTTCTGTTGTTCTATGATCAATTTCCACATGGGCGTGCTTCCTATCCACAGTCTCATGGATTTCTTCTATCAGCTGATGTAACAACTCCACGTGCCCGTGGATTTTCCCACGATATTGTGGGATTCTTGCCACTTCATGCCTTTTTGCAATCCAATGCAAGAGCTCACGGATACATCCCACAAGATAATAGTCCTCTTCTGCCAGTCAAGTGTCCCAAGTCTATGTGTCAGTGGATTTTCCTATGAATTCGTGGGATTCTGCTGCTCCTGTGAGAACGTGGGTTTAAGCCGCGGGATCGTGGTTAACTTCTGTGTAAGGTTGTTTCATCTCTATGAGGTCATGGATATGGCTACGAGATCATGGGCTTTAACTGCCCTTTGTCTATTTCTCCTTTGAATGCCTTTCCGTACGAATTTCGGGGGATCCCGACCTAAGTCCTGTCCATACACATATAAATACCCGTGAAGGTAACAATGAAATAAAACAAAATAAAATTAACACTAGAAAAGCAGAAAAGTAAACTAAAACATACAAAAATGCCACAAAACATCACATGTGTAAAAACAGTGAAAAACACACAGAACAAGACAAATGAATACATAAATGCTGCAAAAACCTCACCGAATATATTAGAGTCAAAGTGAAAGGATGAGGTCAAACCCAACCTCATCAACTACCCCCCACTTAAGATCTTGCTTGTCCTCAAGCAAACAATTAAGAACCCAAAACACTAATGTTCATTTGCACATGAAAACCTAACAGTGGTTTAACTATGCCAAATCACCGATAATTGAGCGTGCATCAAAGTTATCAAAGTCACATGAAATGCATGCAGACAACAAATCTTACAAGATACAAAAGTTTAGGTCTAAACTGATCAAACGATTGGGAACATTCAGGATTTATATAACCGTGTGTAACCTCACCAGCGGTCGCTCAAGATGCTCTCATAGCTACTGTAAATCTAAGAAATAACTTATAAGCATGCAGGCTGTATATCACATGGCAAACTAATAAAAATACTAATGCAATGTATTGGCTAACGAGAAAAATCAGAGAACTAGTCGGAGTTGTAACTTGCGAGGCTAAAGGTAAGGTAGTCAAAGGTCAATTTTGGTCCAACTCTCTACCATGAGTCATCAAAGTAAGAATTAGGCAAACACACGGGTTAAGACATTTGCAACCATACATCCCTCAGAAATTTCAACTTTTCTCTCTCTTTTTTTTAATAAATAAATAACTATTTCAACTACAACACATCAACTCGGATACACAAATGAAGAAATCCGAGTTTGTAAGACACAAAAAGTGATGAAGGTAAATAACAAAGGGATTTTTATTAACTTTGTAAGAACAGCTTGACTCTTAGAATAATGCAGTCAAGTTTTTAGATTTTTCCCTCCAAAACAAAATACAAGGCACAAATGGAGAAGAGAACAATTCTGAGACTTTTATTTGCAACACTAAACATTTACTACTTGAAACTAACTACCCAACATAAATAGAGACAGCTCGGATGAAGTAGAGAGTGATTTCGAGCTATAAATAATAAACACCTGTATTTTTGGATTAAGAGGTATAGAAACAAATTCTTTGTAGATTTCAACCCGAAATGGAAATGAAGTGCTTTGACTAATTTAGACTCAGAAATAGAGAGGGGATGGGTATGGAGGTCAGATTTAAGTGAAGGGAATGCTTCATAATGGTAAGGTAAAAGCCCTGCAATGTAGCTATAAAAGAACAACCGGTTTAAGCTCAAAGGGGGTATGCTAAGGATAGTTAGTGTGGGTGTTAACAACTGTGTTTAAAGGAGTGCAAGTGTGTACCATGTGGTTAAACCTATGGGTCTCCATATCCTTTGCTCTAGTATATCCAAGTGCAAAATATACGTTAGGTTCCATGATCTAGTACCAACATGCATAAATAACTCACAAAGAATAAAACCGATGTGAAATGGTCTTATAAGGCTCAGAGAGTTTGGTCGCTCAAGCAAATTTATATGTACAGGGTTATGGTCATGTGATCCTACCAGTGTTCCCAGTCACTATCACAGTTTAAAACCTATAGACGTGTTCTGAATGTCAAACCACTATATACAATTCCACATTCCTAATCAAACATATAATACAAAACTCAAAGACTAACTTATCAGCAAAAACAGGTTAATCAAGCATAATAGGGTCTATAAATTCCCAATTATTTTCATGAATTTGAGCACTGAGATCAAACTTCGAGGGTGGCCCACAATGACTCGTCAATAACCAGAAAAGTATCCATACACCTTTATCTAAAAACATGCAAAGACACTTGAAACTAAACAAGCTCACATAGAACTAAACACAACGAGTTGATAACCAAAAACAGAAAAACAAAGCACACAACCAGAATCACCAAAACGAAAACAGGACAGACAGTAAAATAAGAGAGTGAGAGAGAGCTCTTCCCCTACCCCCACATAAAATTACACTTATTTCCAAAAGTGCAATGGAGAATAAGGCAACCAAAATGAGAGAGGAGGAAGAAAATACCATCAATCGCCACGGGTGATGGGCGTAAATCCTCCAGCCGATCGAGTCAGGTATCCGTGCATTGCTGCCACTCTCGTTGATCCCATGCCATGCTCTCAAGTCTTAAATCCATGCTGTGGTGCCAGTCTCACCGATCGAGGGCTAAGTCATCTACCCTCTTCTCTATCCTGTTATGCCACCGCTCCTGCAAGTCCCAGGAATCCATCTTATAGAGCTGCATGCTCTCTAATTGCTCCATCAGAGCATACATGTATGCCATGAGCATGCTCGGGACTTGCTCTACTATCTGATCATCAACACCAACTCCTCCTCATCTTCTATTGTCTAATCTGATTTCCTGTCTATCTCTATAGGTTGCTTTCCCCTGCTCTTGGATGAACTCTCTGGTGCGTTGGGTATGGAACTGGGAGAAAATTATAAAGTGGCCAAGGACATCTCTTTACCTCGGATGAGAGTAAGAGAAGAACCAAAACTAGGTCCATGAAAAAACATAGCAATCCTAGCAAAAATGTGTCCTAGACCTAGACTACGTAGGTGCTTCTTTCTTGCAGCAAAATAAAATATATCGAGGACATACTCCCTAATATCTACTCTGATTCCATGGTGGATTTGACACAACACTATCAACTCAGCTTCATTTAGTTTACTTGACTTGGTCTTGCCACTAAAATTATAACAAATGAATTTATAAAGGAAAAAGAGCAGACCATTATGAATGTTTGTAGCTTTGCAATTATTGAAATCTAATTCACCATGGCCAATGGTGGCCCAAATCTTCCTAGATTCCTCCCCTTTAGGCCATTCATACACCCCCCTCGATGCCTAGAACTGAACCCATCATAGGTAGAGTCACTACCCTCTTAATCCTGAAGAGCCTAAATGTAATACATCTGCAGTTAGCATCGCTATCAATACCCGAAGTCAGGATGGTATAGAATTCGAGATTCAATTCATGGTATGAAGGATTTAGATCATGGTAGAATTCATACCACCCCAAGTATCTCAACTTGGCAATAAACTCATCTATTAATCCTAGGGGTGACAAATACTCCATGGGGAGAATACGGAATGGTAAAGACACTAATGAAGAATATAGCATGAATTGCTTACCTTCATCGGAGATTGACAAAGCAAAGGGGTAGCCCAACTTACGTGATAGCTTTGTTAAGGAAGCCCCATTCGTAAGGAGGCCCTCAGGTGTGGGCAGTGTGGGTGGACGGTCGGTTGACTGCTCAGTAGGTGGCTGGTCCTCTTGAGACTGATCAGATAAAGATTGCCCTGCCCGTCTGAGAAACAAAGCTGCATTTTTAGTCCTGGACATCTAGGTAACAGTAAAAAAGAAGTCATTAAGATGGAAGGATTAAAAGAAACACACAAGTAATGAAAGGAAATTCAACCCAAACTCTAAATACAATGGCTTGGATATTTAACCTACCCTATAGCGGATACTGAGACCTTGATAAACGTATAAGAATGAAACAATGGAAGCTCAGTGTATTTAGAGCGTTAATCACACTTTGCAAACCTGAACGAACAATATATATCTCAAAAATTGCAAAGTAAGAGAAAATCCATCATACATGCTATAGGAAAAAACAAGCCTATAATGATCATGCCTTTAAAGCAAAAATACACTCAATTTAACAAGAATGTCGAAAATCAGCAATTGGGGAAACTATAGGTAAAAACAATAACAAGGATACTATAAAACTCCATAATAAAATAAAAATTAAAACCAAAGAAAAAAGGAGACATGCAATCACAGAAGAAAACCAAGGGAAGAACTGAAGAGGAAGAACAAAATTACTCCAAAATATAAATCAAACATCAATTACAACTAAACAAAACCCTAAAATGAAAATATGTAATCAAACAAAAAGAAAAACAAAAGAACGAGAAGCCAAAGAAAAGAAACAAAGAAAAAGAAAGAAGAAGAAGAAGAAGAGGTCCTAACAAGATAAACCCTAGAACACAAAGGAAGAATAAAGATCATACCTAGTTGTTGATCGAGAGAGACTGCAAAAGCGATGGTGAGTGTCAAAAATTCAGAAGAGGCAAAGTGGTGGAAGAGATTTTGCTAAAATAAGAGTTTAAATGAATTAAAATTTAAAATTTTGAGACAGTTATGTAATTACACGAGATCACAGAAAGAGACCACGAGTTTGTGGACTTGCGTTAATGAGTTTTAGTTTATTAGCCATGATATCGTGGATTTTATCCATGACCACATGGACATGGAATGCTGAGTTCCAGAAAAATTTCTACGAGTGTGTGAGATTACTCTACAGGGTCGTGGGTTTTGACAGGTAGTGCAAGCCTTTCTCACATGATTGTGGAAATTTCCACGATATCACAGACTTGAGACATAGATTTCCAGTAGGATTCCCACAAGTACTAGGGTAAAAAGCACGATCATATGGGCTTATATCTGTTTAGGACAAACTGTTGCTACGTATACGTGAGAATTCCCACGATCTCGTAGACATGGGCTTTGCAGTCCTAGTTTAATACCACGAGGTTGTGGTTTGCATACATAAGATTGTGGACTTGTCAGTTATGCTCCGAGTTCTTTTCCCACTATTGTTAATTCATCCTTTCAACCTGACTCACTATCGACCTACAAACGACACCGAAAACAACCCAAATAAAATAAAAACATCAAACATAGTTTAAAAGAAAAAATGATACATGAGAACATTCTTGGTTATAGTCAACAAGCTCGACTATATCCTCCAGAAGATCATGAATCTGATAGAAGCAACACTTACTTCTCTACTTCTACCTTTCCACCTACATACAACTTCAATCAATGGCCATTCAGCTTTTGGACTCCATCTGCCGTTTGAATCTCTAGCATCTAAGATGGATACGCAGCTATAACTTCAAACTATTAGTAATAGTGCCCTAGGCATATTCTGTGGACGTAACATTTTATATTAATTGATTGTCTTTACTATATAATTTTGCATGTTTATTATATATAGTGATATCCTTGAATAATAAATTGTTATTATTCTAAACATACATAATCAGTTATTGTCACAGGAATGATAATGAATTAAGATTAATATGATCTTTGATAGATATTCATTGGATGAATATGTATACGAAATACATATCAAGTTCAATTCATATGCGTTTGTTCAGAAAAAATATTGGATTGACCCACTTAGAGATTACTTCATAGATCTAAGTCACAAGTATATCTCTAAATATTTGTGTCATGAAATCTTTTGACTTGAGATCATCATGGTTCTCATCATGACAAATATTATGTTTTGATAAAATCAAATGGTATATGTAACCGAATAATTATAAATATTGTTATTTGACATGATAGGAATCATGTAGTGAGATGTGAGTGATCAAGATGAAATTTGTCCCCCTTAATCAAGAGAGATATCACTGGGCCCCTCGATAATTAGGACTGAGAAATGCATGGCCGTGCTCAAATAAATTGATAAAGATCAATGTTATTTATTTTGTCAGTCCAAATTATGAGTCGAGTTATCAAATGATTGAATGGTATAAGATTTACTTGGTCCATGTCTTATATTCAATCATTATATCATGTGAAAAAAAGATTATGACACATAATAGAAGGTTGCTAGGATCATTGGCTTTTTCAATTAAATTGGGTAGTCATAATGTCTTGCTAGAGACCAATTATGATTTATGGGCCAAAATTAGTTTTGAGCCTACTCCCAACATTAATTGAACCTATAGGGTTACATAATAGAATGGATAATTAAATTATGATTGT
>CAOJCR013675007.1:0-10512 GCA_948330485.1 Euphorbia neoarborescens | reverse complement strand
TATAAGAGAAATTGGATTAAAAATACTATAAATATAAATGGCATTGTGGGCCTACACAAATCTAATGGAACACTCTTATCTACAAAATACTATCCAGACTGATTGCAAAGTGGAAGAACCACTCATTTTCCTTTCTTTCTGTTGAACCAGCATGCTACAGAAAAGCCATTCAAAGAAGAAAAAATAAAATATGAAAAAAAAAATTATGCATATTAACAATCAAAATCCCTCAACACTAGCCCTCGGAACAGCTGTTGATGATGACTTCCGGCTTTCCTGTTGTTCGAATTCCAGGAACGAAAGAGTCGAGGAACATGTACGTGCAGGAAGAGACACAGGCAGAGAAGGAAATCTTGCAGGAGAAACTGAACACAGGGCTTTTGATGACGGTGGTGATGGCGAGAAACTTGATCTGGGTGCTGCTGGCATAACAATCCCATTAAGACTGGGAGATCGAGACATCTGCTTTACTGCAACCACTGCTGGATCTTGCAACGGAAATCGAGTCGAGTATTTCATGTCTTGTATGACTTTAAGAAGTTCTGCAACAGTTCTCATAGTTGGTCTGTCCAAGGGGTCCTTCTGCAAACATCGTAGAGAAACGTCAGCTGCTGTTCGAGCTGCTTTCACTGAGAATCGGCCTTTTAGCTGAGGGTCCATAACTAGTGATAGTCTACATTCGTCGGCTAGGAAAGGCCGACTCCATTTAACTAAGTCCCTCTCTTCCTTTGGATGTCGATTATCAAGATTCTTCCTACCGGTAAGTAACTCAAGTAGAACAATTCCAAAACTCCACACATTACTCTTAGGAGTTAGAAGTCCTCTCTCCCGCGTTTCGACAGAGAGATTTGCCACAGCCTGTAGAATAAATGTAAACAGAAAGAAACAAGCATTCACTCAAAAACCAATGAAGAAAAAGTTCGACTGACGGTACAAAGTTGGGGTGTGGAAAAAGAAAAGAAACACATATCAATAACTAGAAATAACATACCACAGAACTAGTAGAAATTTCCACCTCAGGAATATGACCAACGCAACCATATCCGGAAAGCTTTGCACTAAAATCTTTATCAATTTGTATGTTGCCAGTCGAGAATTCGTTGTACATTGCCTGTGACAAGGAATGCTTTCAGTAAACAGGAAAGTGGTCCATTAAGAATCACTCTTCCTACCAATTTTGTTTCCAACTTGGGCGATTCGTTAGCATTAACATAAGAAAGAACAATATGTAACTATCGGTCAATATTCTACTCTGGAAATCTGAACTGCAGGTGCAGAACAAAGTAAGTAATAGTTACCTGGAAAGGACCTTCTTCATGTAAGAAAGCAAGACCCTGAGCAGCACATAAAGCAATTTTCATTCTTGTATTCCAATCAACAGGAGGCCCGTCTGATCTCCCGTACAAAAGGCGGTCCAAGCTTCCATGATAAAGCCTCTCATAAACTAGCATCTTCTGTTCTGAACCATCACGTGCATGGTAACCAAGCAATTTGCATAGGTTTGGATGTCGCAAGGATGCAAGAGTATTGACCTCATTTATAAAATCCTTCAACCCCTGCAAAACCAGGCACAAAAAAAAAGTGGGAATTCATTGCCAGATTCACAGATTTCTGAAGAATTTGATGGGAAGAATGTAGACAATGATTAACCCACATGTATGTGCATGTCTACAAATTTCCTTTAAAACTTGTAAATTGACCAAACAGAACTCAATTGATTCGTATTTCACCCAGTGTTATTAAAAGCATTAGAGACGTGCCACCTAAGGCGCTCGTCCGAGCAAAACGAGATGTTGTTTAATAAAAACAACAATGAATATGTCGAATACCAAAAAAATTTCCTAATATAAACTTATCATGTTTTGAAATTAAAATAACTCAATTTTAAAATTAATATAAGAAAAGGAAGAAGTCAAAAAAAGCAAAACAATGGATTAACAGACTATGGCTGAATTTTTTGTTGAATAAACTCTTTTGTAAATAAAAGTCTATTCTTTATAAATTACACGGTAATTGCCTAATTTTTCTTCCAAATTTTTCACCAAATATTTCTCCTAATATTTCTCTTCTTCATTTCTTTCCTATTATCTACAAATTCTCCTAATATTTCTTTTTGTCTACAAACGCTCATAATATCTCTTCTTTATTTCTTTCCTATTTTCTATATACTCTCCTAATTTCTCTCCTCTTTGTTGCTTTCGAATCTTCTAAAAAACCTTCTGTCTTCAAAAAAAAATTTCTCATTTTCCATTTAACATTGAGGCAATGCCTTTGGCGCCTCCATCTCTACCTCAAGCGCTCATCTAGGAAGTGCCTCTTTAAAGGCACGGCGCCCAAATGCCGGCAAGTAGCTCTGGCACAGCCTCACTTGAGCACCTGAGCACCTAATGATGGGGTTCACAAACAATTCTCTCAGCAAACCTACAATAATCCGAAGGACAAAAAAGGTTGTAACAACTAACCTGAGAGGATGAATGAAGGCGTGTAACAGTGGCTCCAAACTTTTTGGAACTTGAAGTATCATCCCCAAAGGAAGCCCTGTATATTGTCGAAGAAAGACCTTCTGATACACATCGATCTGCAGAGAAATTGTGGCAAGCAGAAACAATTTCGTCGTACGAATAGTTCCTTAATGTTCCACTATGCATCACACCTGGAGGTAATGGCAAAGGTCCAGAAGCACAGAGAGGGCCACTTCCATTTGCAAATTTCATGCTGCCTAAAGGCTTCAACATGCCTGAAGGAAGAGGAAGCGGGTGCGGACTTGCTTGCTCTCGTGCTAAACTAACTCTACCCTTTGACTCTTCATGGTCATCATATTCAACTACTGCAAGCTCATCTTGTTCTGCAGCATCCAAGCTTTCTGGAGCAGACAATGCTCGTGCTCTATTATTAGTTACTCTAATATCTGGCTGAACAGGTTTCACTCTCGTCCTAAAGCTAGGGGGGGCAGATTGCAATGTCCGTGTTGGAGTTTGGGGCTCAGGGAGTGTGGTTGGAGTTTGCTCCTTCGGGCTTACACGTTTATTGGAAACTGGTGGTTCCGGTCTTTTTTTCTTGCTCTTCAAAACTGTGAAACAACCCATCTTACTACATCCAATGCTTAATGGCCCTTCTCAATTTCTGCCAAGACAAAAAATTACAGCATAAACTTGTGGACTACCTTACCGTTAAGAAACAAGCAAATTTTCACATAAGAATCATTGACACCAGAGGCAAATACATAAATCAAATCAGACACAATAAATTTCAGGCAATTAATTGTACATATACTAGCAACAAGGCATAATAAGAAGCTCATTTTATATTAAAAAAAAAGAAGCTCATTTTATGAACTTGGGCACCATTCAAATGGAATCACATGGTTAGCCAAATTGGCAACACAAACATCAAGACAGACTACAATTAACCATTAAAATAGAAATAAAGTGCCTCAAATTTCATCCTCAATTCATAGTATACGCGTGAAATTAAAAGAGTTTTCAAACATAAAATGAGACGAAGCTGCAAGCTAGCAATCTATTTGCCACTGGAATTGAACGTCTTCCAGAATGTCAAACGCCATCTGGCCAACCAATATTAACTAAATTAGGAAAATAATACAGCAATTGAATGGTATATCGGACAATGCTCCGCCATAAGAAGACAGACAACAAACAAACCCATGAAGTAGCATCCTTTAGCTGGACCAAACAACGCATACTTAGATCCAAAAATCGCCCGAATATCAACAACCCAAAAAGCACAATTCAACCCTATCAACCAATCAGCTAGTTCAAATTCATCCGTAAACGGACAAAAAAAAAATACCCTTTAACAGAAAATTAAATTTTAAAAAAATAAAGAAAAGCAAATCAATCAAACGAAATGAGAACTCAATTTGGAAAATCAAACAATTAATTATTCTACCCAATCACAATAACAGTCAGGCTTCTAAGCTTCAAAATTGGCGATAATAATCCTTCGGTCCGTTCTTCATCGGGAAAAAGTAAAATAAATCCGAAACAAACAACAAATTAAAAAATGGGGAAGTGAAATAAGCATACCTAATAAGAAGAGAGGTTCATGCAAGCTGCAGATAGAGGAAGAAGTAGAAATGGTGAAACGGGTGGTTATGATTTGATGAGCAAAGAAAAACTTGAAACAAGTCAAAGAAAGGTAATTGCAGAAAAGCTGTATGAGAGAGAAAGGAATATAAAGAAATATAGAAAGAGAAAGTCCAAATGCAATGAGCAGTGGTCAAATCTACCAAAATCCCTATTTAATTTTGCACTTTTTTTAATGATTTATTTCTTTATTTTTTGCTGTATTAAAGAGTTTAGTTTTCACTATATAGTAGAATAATTATATTCATAGTTTTCTGTGGCAATGCAATCCACCTCTGGACGCAATCCGGACGCGCGCCCGGCCCATATTAATTTTTTGTTCTATTTTTTTATAAAATATTTTTTGTGTTTTGATTTTTTTTATTTTAAATTTTTAAATTAAAATTAATTTTTTATCATATTTTTAGTCCAATTTTAAAAATAAAAATTAGTTTTTTCATTATATTTTTAGTCAAATTTTAAAAAAAATTCGGTTAATTTTTTGTAAAATAATTTTTCCTGTGTTCGTATTTTAATATTTTTTCGTTTGACATACTAAAAATATTTGAATATTTAAGAGAAAAGTTTTTCTTTATTTAAATTAAATTTTATAAGCACGAGCAAAAATGATTTTTGAATGGATGATAGCTAATAATTAGGGACAGTATTTAGTAATTCAGTTATAAAAATTAACAAAATTAATATATAATTAGTGTCATATATTTTAAAGATGTTTCAGATTAAATTTTTTAATTTTAATATATATATTTCATTAATGAAAATATAAAATATAAAAATTTAAAATAATCTGATTTTTTTAATAATAGAAAAGTGGGGAAAAATAAAAGTTATTAATAATGAGAAATTGTAAAACAGTTATTAATAAATAGACACTTAATATTAATTAAAATATAACAATAAAATAATTATAAAAAATTAAAAATAAATATATTTTAAAAAAATTTAAAAATGACACTTTATATTCATATATAGATTCAGATTTAAAATAAATTTAAATTAGTTATTATTCTAAATTTATTATATGACAAGAAAAAATGATTATTTATTACTTATTTATTTTTAAAATGTAAAGAAATTTATTATCCAACATTTAAGTATTATACAATTTTATTTTATAATATAAAATTTTTTACCATTGAATTTTGTCTTTGTTTTTGTTTTTTTTTTTTTTCTAAAACTAACTAAAATATTCTTTATAAATTTTATATAAGTTTTCAAACATTCATTTATTAGCTACCGACTAATATTATTGTAATTTTTATTGCATATTTTATAGTTTGAGGATTATAAATGTAATATTTATTATTAATTTTTTACTGTAAAAAATTAAATTGTTAGATAGAAATAAATATAAAAACTTTGTATTTTATAAAATAAAGGAATTTAATTAGCATTTTAGATTAAAAAGAACTATTCACCGAATGGGAATAGAACTGAGAGTGGAAATGAAAGTGATTAATTTCATTTGATAAAGTTCGACATAACTAAATACATAGTTTCTAATTTATAGTTACCACTTTTTTGGAATATTTTTTGTCTTTATTTATTAATTTTAATTTAAATAAAAAAATTTATATCGAACATTTAAATCTTAAAAATTAATTTTATTTTAAATATTTAAAATAAAAAATATCAAAATACAAACATCTAAAAAATTATTTTACAGAAAATCAATCGGATAAAAAATCTAAAATTAAACTGAAAATATAGTGGAGCACATCTAGGACGCACCATGCAGCACATCGGGGCACGTCTTGGACGCACCCTGGTGCGCGTTGTGGTGCGTCTTGAGCACCCCCGGACTTGTATGTTCGCATTCAAGTATGTCTTGGTTGCTTCGTTAGTCGTGGCGAGATCTAGGGGAAGTGCCCCCTGTAGGATCTAGGAGCAGAGCCATTGTGGAGTTGGGAGTAACGCCCCCACAAAACTTTTAAAAAATCTTTATACACTATAAATATTTTTTTTAAAATTTAATTTAATCATATTCGATAAAATTTGAATATATGAAGTAAAATCGAATACTAAAAATTTATTTATTCTATAAAAATCCTTGAAATTGGTGTGAAATGCATTGAAGACGTTTACAATATCGCATTCGGGATGCCCTGCCACGATCGACAGAGTAGCTAGGATGCGTTGGACATGGCCAGGAGATGCCCGAGTGCGATCAGGACACGCTTGAATGCGCTTTGGAGGCACATCTTGAATGTGCCCCCAACGTATACCAAGGACTCGCCTTGTCGTGCTGCGGGGACGCCCTGATGTGCATTGGGATATACTCCGTCATATTTTTCAATCTAATTTTAAATTTTTTTCAGTTAATTTTGTATTTGGATTTTTTTTTATTTTAAATGTTTGAAATAAAGTTAATTTTTTTAAAAATTAAATGTTAAAAAAATATTTAAATTAAAATTTATAAGAAAGGTATGTTTTAGCTCTATTACTGTCATATAAGCTTTTAAATAGGAAATGGAAATATCATTCACTCATTCTCTTGTCCCAGCATCAATCAGACTCATTCATACAGTCAACTTTCTTTACTCCATTTCCATTATCTCAAAGTTTCAGTTTTGAAAAAAAAACCAAAGTTTTAAAAGAGGACTTCATAATTTAACCTTTTATTAAAAAGATAATTGAAAAAGTTTTTTTTATTAAAATGGAGAATGTAATTTTTTATTGTTATTAAAATAAAAAATTTTAATTGATTCTACAAAGTGTAAAATTGTTATACGTGGCAATGTTTTAATCAAAGGACAGATGATTAGTCGCTCTAGAGGATCGAATTCTGGACGACCAAGTTCGGATGGTGTGAAGCAGTACCGACTATTTTATCCTGAATATTAGAAAGTCACATTACTCTCTAGAGTCAAAGCAACGGGTGACCGAATGCTTCATGTAACCGAACCCAGATACTGCGAGTGATCAACCACGGTTCTACCAGTACAAGAGGTAGGAGTTGATATTTAACAAACGCAAAATGGAGATCATGCGCTACCGGAGAAGGCATCCGGATGTGGACGTAGGACGAGACTGGTGCAATTAATAACATAGTCATATGCATTTAATGCAGCAGTTAATATCATATTCAAATACAGGTAAGAGACAAAGAGGAGGACGAGATAAAAAAAGCAAAAAAATTAAGATTGTGTTAGATTCACAAGCGGTAAAAAGGTATAGAAATGGCCGAAGTGATTCGTATTATGATGATTCTCGAAAAAATAAGAAAGGGACATCTTCCAAGCCATATATAAGAAGAAAGGGTGAAAGGTAAAAGCTAGAAAAACTATTTCATACACGGTTTATCCTCTCTAAGTTTACTGACTTAATCATCGGAGTGCAATAATCTGGACAACTCGGCTCCGACTTCACTATTTGTAGAAACTTTAGCTAACAGGGCGTACCAAAGCAAATTTTAGTCAAAAGCAAACTCCCACAAGCTATTATTTGGTGCGGGAAGTGTGGACCATATTGACTATGGCTCACGATGGAACGAACACAACTAGTGGTGCCCTAGCTCATGTAGTCCCAGCAACACAGGCGACAGTTCTATCACAATCAGTTAGCATGTCGGATCCTGCTACAATGATCCAACACATAGTCTCTCATTACAGGATGGTACCTGAACACGTAGAGGCACTTCGGCAATCACTTTTGGGGTCTAGATCCATGCCTTCAAGAGTGATTTTGGGGACACAACCCCCTACCGAAATGCTTATAAGCCCGCAGCAACAACTAGGCTCAAACAGTTATCCATGGACTCACCCTTACCCTTAGGGGGAAGTGGGGCAGGACATACCACCCCTCTAGTAGAATACAGGCCAAGTAACATTTTGAGTAACCTAGAACAGTTTGGGAGAGCAAACCCTTACGTGCCAGCAAGTCATCTACCTTGGGGATACTAGCTAGCCCTATATCTGGCCTTAATCTTCTCAAACACAAAACATCCCCACACCTCAACAGTCCATACAGATCCAAACTCCTTTGGGCTCTCCCATGCCGCCACCACCTCTTTCCACTACTCTAGTCCCAACTTTCAATCCCCCACCTTCAATCCCAACACCTCTCCAGATTGAGGTAGCTCTTGAGCCCACAAAGGATCTTCTAGCCTACCTCAGATTCATTGCTTTACTAATGTAAGGCTTGGATATGTATAATGTGGCCTATTAAGATCCCATTTCTCATTCAGCGGAGTCGTAGTCCTGTAAAAGGGTTATGGACATGCCCTTCAATACCAAGTTTAAGCAAATCACAATGAGGGATTATGACGGCCAGGATAATCTAAAGTACCACATTCGGACATTTTCTGAAAAGATGAGGTTTGTAGGGCTATTGAGAGCCTCATGTGCAGGTTATTTAGCACCATTTTAAGAGGGTCGGCCTCGTTGTGGTTCAAAAACTTAGATCTAGGGATCTCGATGTGAGGCAATAACCAGGTGAACTTTGCAAAAATACATTAAGCGGTCCAATTGGTTGTGTTTGAATGTGAAAAATATCGATTTCACAACCGCTTATAAAGCATTCATTCATAATACGACCAACGAGAAGATAAGCCATGACCTTATCATGTGCAAGCCCAAGAATAGAATTGCTATGATCACCGGGCCAAATGTTTTGTGGAGGCAGAAGAGATGGAAAAAGAATCTAATAGGGGAATAAAAAGTAGGCAGCAATTTGTCCCTTCCTAGTTGCACAACACTAATCGGGAAGGGAATTCACAGAAGGAGAGACCACAACACTCCAAGTATAGGCGAGACTAGTGGTTCAGATTGTTTACCAGGCCCTCTCGGTATGAGGTGTTGATCTCAAGAGCTAATAGTTGAGTATACTCAAATACTTGCCCTTTTGGTCACAAAAAAGCCTTTTTATAGATATCACAAGTATGAAGGCCATAACACTGAGGACTGCAGGGTGCTGGTATAGGATATTGAGTTTATGATCTAGAAAGGCAGAGGAAATCCCAGTGAATTGAGGTAGGGAAGTAGTTCAGACAGGCCTAGAGAAGACAACAGGAAGAAATAGATGAAGAGCGACAGCCAACAAGAGGAAGCAGGGGGCTAATCATGGTAATTGCTAGTGGAACGGATGAGCTGCAGTCCAAAAATTTTAATCGGCGGAAGACACTAGTTTAAGACTCAAGAAGAAAGTTGTCTCGACCTTTCACAGAGGTTAACGGTATTCTAGAGAGGTATAATGATGCCCTCGTGATAAAAGCCAGAATCGAGGGTTACACGATCAAAAGGATACTCATTGATTTCGAAATCTCAGTCAACCTCATCACTAGGCATGTCGTGGATAAGATTCAGCTAAGGCTTTAACGGGTCATCCCAGTTCACACACCTTTGGTGGGCCTGGGTGGCTACAGAGCCCCTTTTTAGGACAAGCGGCCTTATCTCTAGAAGTTAGTGATGACAAGTACGTATAGAGGGCGGATATCGAGTTCACAATCATCGATACCCCCCTTAGCGTATAATGTCATTCTGGGGTGACCTTTTTTGGTTCCATTTGGGACTAAAATTTGTTACCTCCACTCATTGAGCAATGACTGTTCTCTCTTTGGCTATATTCTTTTAGCAAATCAAATAGTGATTTCCCTGAAACACACAAATAAAGCCAATAAATTAAATCAATAAAAAAATAAACCTTATGGGAGGGTATAAAAAGTGATCCTTTAAGACCCCAAATCAAAAAACAACATGAGGGTCTGGGAAAAAAAATGGCCACCACATCTTACAACGACCATTCCCCCTTCAAAATCGACTAATATCTTTACAAAAGCCAGATCTCAGAATGTCCCATGGAGTGTTGTACAACCCATTCTCCCTTTTTGCTGGAAGCTACTAATCAGATAGAAACTGGGGGCCCCTACTACAATTTTACAAATATTTAATTTTCCCTCCAGCCCTAGATCTTGTTGGGCTTATCACTGAATCTGAAGATATTTTTCTTTTTAAATGTGAAGTAACCCTCCACTAGCTTTGGTATGTACAATCTTCCAAAGAAGGCGACCGTATGTGGCCCGTCTAAGCATGAACAGAGGTGATAAGGGGGCACCATATCTTCGATAGCGTTACGGTGTAATTGGGCTGGAGGCATGTCATAATGCTTCAATAGGGCCATCAAACAAGGTGCCCATGGATAACAAAACCCTTGTCGGGCTTAATGAACGTAAAGAGTAAAATAACCAAGAGGCAGAGAATGGGCTCATTCTTCCACTTTGGACAGGTGATACTCGCTTTTATGAAACCACTCCATAGAACCCAGCTTCTCTAGCAGCCAATCTTCAGTCAGGTTTGAAGAGATCATTTCTGCTAGGTGGCAGTCACTATCCTCCCATTTTCTAGATGTTTTAGTACCTTGAGCCATGCTAGTATCACTATTAAAAGAGAGGTTGATAGGGTCTGTTGTC